>JAOWBW010001252.1:0-212263 GCA_026119855.1 Campanula takesimana
TATTTGCTACTACCAATACATGAATCTAAGAAATTAGCTACTCTATTTAAAACAAAGAAAACAAGAAAATAATAAAGAACATCAAAACCTGGAATAGATTGATGAAAATCTTGATACAATTCTTGAATCTTGAAAAAAACATGAATAAATTAATGTGTATGGAGTATTATATTTATAATAGGGGCTAAGGAGATGTAAAAATATGAAAAACCCTAGGATTCTTTGTTGAAAAGTGATAAATAAAGTTGATGCCCGGAATTTCCCAGGAGCCCTTGGTATTTTTGAGTTTCCAGAAATCTCTTGAAAAATTCCCCAAAGGACTCGAAAATTCCAGAAAAGCCCCTAGAATTTTAGAAATTACTAAAAAGTCTATCATATTTTGCATGATTCCCCAAAGGTCCTTGGCCTAATTCCCCAAAGGTCCCTGGAGGAGCGCCCTCTCTATCGACGGGTGTGTGCGCCCTCTTTTTTCCAGAAGTCTGGAGTTTTGATCCGGTGTGGGTACGCGCGCCCTAAGCTTGGTGCGCGCGCGCACCCCTTGCTTCGCGGCTTGTATGTCACGACCCGAAATATAGGCTCTATTTTTTAGTAATTAAATGATTTTTATTTAATTATTTGCTTATTTAATTATTTAAATTATTATTTTATTTAAATATTTATGTGTGCAATTTATGTGTTATAATAATTTTATGCCTAGCATTTTAATTGAGTCATTTGGGTTAGTGTGGCATTGTTGGGTCTTAATTGTTAGTAGGGAGTGTAGCATTTGTGTTAGTAGAAAGGGAGGGGCCTAGATGTAACATTTTGAAATGATTTTTCCCCTACTCCCTCCATACTCCTTCTCTTACCTCCCTCACTCTCCCCCTTCACCCCATCATTTCCAGCAACTCACTTCCTCTCTCCTCAATTGGTAAGTTTTCTCATCCTCTCACGTTCTCTCTTCATTTTCTCCATCTTCCTCTCATTATCATTCATTTCTAAAACTTGAACATTGTTTAGATCCGATAGGATCGCGTAGAATCAAAAGATTTAAATTCCGTCAACTTTGAGAAATCCGAGTAAGTTGCTTTTCCCCTATTTTATGCTAGAAATGCTACTCCATGTTTAATTTGAGGTTATGATGCTATTTATTGCATCTTGGGTTGATTTGGGAGTGATTTGCATTTTGTTCATTTTTGTGAAATTGTGGTATTGTGAATCACCCTTGAGTGAGGTCCCTAGGTAATGTTGTTGAAGTTAATTTGGCTCAAAATGGTGTAGGTACCTTAGTTCCCTTCTTGGTAGTGTTAGAAATGGTAAAGATTTGGTGTGTATTGGATTTGGGGTTGTAATGGAGGATACCAGAAATTTGGCCGGAATTTGCCTTTCCGGGCCAGGAGGCGCGCGCATCCTCCTTTAGGAGGCGCGCGCACCCTTAGGCCATTCTTGAATCAGACCTTCTGTCCTTAGGAGGCGCTCACACCCTCCCTCAGGAGGCGCGCGCACCACCCTCTCCTTCTCTAAACTTGATCTCCCCTTCTGATCAAATGAGGCGCGCGCACCCATTTTTATGAAGCGCGCGCACCCTCTTATACCTTGGCGCGCAATTCTTCCTTCTGATTCCAGGAGGCGCGCGCATCCTCCCATAGGAGGCGCGCGCACCCTCTCCCCTGTTGTGAAATTTATTTTCTCTTTTAGTCCAATCTTCCGAGGGCCATATCTTGTTCGTCCGAACTCTGTTTAGGCGTATAAATTACCGTTTTAAAGCTCTCCTTAAGCTCTTCGATATGAGTGAGTAAATTTGGTTAGGTGATCGAATTAACTGAATCCTTGTGGTCAAATGTGATATGAGAATTGTGTTATCATTGTTATAATTGTTGGAACCTTTAATTGTGTGTTGTTGGTTCATTTCACTTTCTTGGTGACTTCTTGGTATGGTTCCCTACTTTGGAACCTTAAGTTGTTTAATTAAGCTAGTATTTATTACTTAGCCTTTATATGAAAGCCCAGCTGGTATTTTGTGTGTGTTTGGACGATGCGAAACATTATGATGGCACGGCCAAGTCCATTGTGATGTTGACCATTGTTTTGCCCCCATTATTACCCTCCTCCAGATTGGCCTTGGATGTGAGAAGAGCTAGCTCCTTTGTGTGCATTTTAGCTTTACTTGGAGCATGACTTTGTGGCATGTCTCCCGTCCCTTGTGACATTTCATTGGTTATTGTTTCCGGTACCGGGGTTTTCTCTTCGGCTTTCATGCTACTATGAAGATGATGATTTGTTGATTATTGAAGCTGCGCAGCGATCCTTTATTTGGATGTTCCGGTTTGGAAAACCTTGGCTATATCCTTTGTTATGTGTTTATTTCCGCTGCCATCTGTTTATTGATAAATGCTACGTGCTATGTGATATTTATTATTGCTTATTGCTTCTTGCATCATAGCATGTCATGTAGTTGCATTAGTACCTTATTGAGATTATCTCACCCCCTTTTCTTTTATCTTTGTTTTTCCTTAACCCCCCCCAGGTGCTAAGGATTAGTCTCGCTGATCACGAGAAAGAGGACGTCGAGTGTGGATCCGTTCTTTTGGGGAAGGTTGATATAGGTTGGTTTTTTCATTATGTAATGTGTAAACATTTTGGGGTAGTGTACAAACAATGACGTCTTTAAGAGTTGTGTATTTGTATTTTGTTGGGCATAAATTGTGGAAGTTTATGATAGTTGTATTTAGTTTTTTTTTTTTTTTTATCAAACTTTGATTTGTAAAACTTTGGATCATTACCCTTTGGTATCAAATGAAATTTTAACTCCGATATTTCTTAGTTTCGGTCTTAGAGTCGACGTCCAGATCGCGGTCTCGGGCCCGCGGGTCCGGGACGCGACATTGTACATTTTACGCGCAATCTTCCGGAGGCCCTAACTTCTTCATACGAACTCTAATTTGGATGTGTAAACTATCGTTGGAAATCTATTTTCGATTTCTATCCAATTGACGTAATTTCTCAGAGGTCACATCTCGTTATCTTTATCCTTCCTTTTCGCACTTTAACGCCCATAAATCCATACATTCTTTCGCTCCTTTCCTATACTCATAAACACTCCAAAAACCATCAAAACCCTAAGGTTTAGCTTCTAATAAGTCATAGAAGTATATGATTTGGATGGGTAGAAGCACATCCATCAAATACCCCCAAACTTATCTTTTGCTCGTCCTTAAGTAAAACAAAACAAATTTAAAACTATAAAACTACAAAAACTAAAAACAATAAAAACAAATATTTTTGGATGCTCTCATTACATATAGGAGTCGTTAGCCAAAAGTCTCGGGGTCTCTCACACAAGTGCCATCAAATATGTACCATCATAAAACCAAATTGCAACACATACACACTACTAACTCGTTTGATTTTCCACCGCATCATGATAGGATGAGTGATGTTGGTGATCAATGCAACCAAAATAATATTAGTTTATAGGGTCACTTAAGTTAATGTTCTTATTCCACAAAAATATTTGTTTTTATTGAAAGAACGTATGACATAGAGTTTTAAGCACACAAATGTGCGAGGCTAGGTTCACGGTTACAAATGAAGGTAAGGACATACGAAATTAAAAAAATGGACTTAGAAGTCTTCTCCAATGTTTACATCCTCACAATAAGTTGAACTCTCCGCTCACCCAATTCCCACACTGTCTCACCCCCAAACTTGAACTTTCATATAATTACATGGGGTGAGAGATATTTCCCTATTTCTTACGGCCTTTTCTAAATCATCACTTTAATATATTAAGAGGACAAGCATTTTCTGTTTATATATATATATATATATATAATATATATATATATATATATATATATATATATAACTTCTCATAAGATGAAAGTGTGCTATTTACATTTTTTTGCACACTACATTAATCACACTATTTTTGTGCTTACCCATTTTCTTTCATTACATACCCCCTTTCATATCTTTGTCCATATACCATAATTCCCCAAATCATTCTCCCAATTTGAACCATAAATTTCCATCATTCCCTAATCCACTTCCTCGTTAAGGTGTGTATAATCTCTTCTTAGTGCAAAGGGTAGGAAATCGGGTGTCAAAATAAGGTGAATGGCGGTCTTTAATGTGCCATTCTTTCATTCATTATTAAGCTCAAAAGGGTGTTCTAGTGATGATTTTATTTAAGTGACTGGATAGACAAGACAATGCCAACAAAAGGGTTGAGAAAGAAATGCCATAAATACCGAATAACCTATTGACTTGTTATTGACAACCATGCAACAATGTTCTAGGGTCCCGAACATACACCAAGTGATCCCATAAATTATTTCTAAGTTGGTAACATGATCGTGAAAATAATGTAAGTGAGAGGTGGTGCAATCATGCCTTTAGTAGTGTTAATGCAGTCCCAACTCTAGGTTAAACAATGGCACCCGCAATGGCTAATAAAAACAAACCCTCGGATCATCACCGACCATGACCAACATCCCAAAATATAAAGAGAACATTTTTTTAAAATTTTTCTATTTTTTTAGGGTGACAACTATATACCTCCCCTATAAACCCACAAACTCGGAGAGATGCCTACCCTCAAACTCAAAACATATTATGTCCTCATAACATAAGGAATTAAAATGCTTTGGGTTCAAAGGATGACATGACACAACAAAAGAATAAAATGAAAGCAAATTAAATGTTACCTAGTTGGGTTGCCTCCCAACAAGCGCATTTGGTTAAGGTCGTTAGCCCGACCGTTCCCCGATTTGGATTTCACCTTTCTTCCTTTGGCCCACTTTACATTCTCGCGGGTCTTTATCTTCAGATCGAGCCCCATATATAATCCCCTTTTTATTTTGTCGTTTAGCATCAAAGGGAATTTTTTGCATCTTCGTTTCTTGGCCTCTTCCACTTGTGTCCTGTCACCACCTTTTCCACCATCACAAGAAGGAGAGGATACCATAAGGATTACCAAGCTTTCACTGAGATTGCTAAGGGGTTGAAAATTCTCATCCGTATCATGAAGAGCCTCATCCTCACTGGGAACATCCTCACTTTCCTTCTTTTCACCACCCTCTAGAGCAAACAAAAATCATCAATGACTTGATCATGCCATGTTTCCTCCATAACCTCTACCTTCTCCACACACCAACTTGAACTATCACAAAGTAGCCCATCCATAGAGTCATCATGGGAAGTTTTATGGACGAAATCTTCTATTCGGTCCTCGAAAGGTTGCTTTTCAGGTTGTAGTTCATTCTTAGAGTTAATATTGGAGATTTCATAGACAAAAATTCTCTTTTGCGTCCTCCACGAGTAGATTTTTCAAATTGTGGTGGTGGATTACTAACATATCTTGGCCCCAAAGCGAGATCCCAGACACACTCTTACCCTTCATCATTCAAATACCAATAAAAGTTGACGGTTGCTCTACCGCTTGTGGTGGTGGTGGAGTATTAACATAGTAAGGCTCACAAGTGGGGTTATACACTACCTCATCATCGACCCAAACCTTATCTGAATGATTTTCCCACCATTGATTAAAAGAGTTAGGGAAATAGCCATATTCTTGTTTCCAAGGCGGGGCGAAATTCCTATCTTGAACCTGTGGAACATACTCAGAAAAATAGGTCCTAGTCGGACAATCATTATGACAATAAACACACACAGTTAGCACATCCTTGATGAACATTATAATTTATGCCATTTAACTTTGCAGCATATATGTCTAATTTCTCAGATAATATGGCTATTTGTCGAGGTAAATTCTTGTCTCCCGAAGTCATCATTGGTGTTTATTCCATACATCCCTCTAAAGTAGCTCACACAAAATTGTTTTTTTTTTAAATAATAAAAAGATCTATTTACACTAAAATGAAAATAATAAAAGAAAATTATTTACACTAAGTAACAAACTTGTTAACCTAATCAAGTCCCCGGCAATGGCGCCCAAAACTTGATGGAGAAAAATCCTCAGTAATAAAAACCTTTGCAAGTGTACAAGTCACCGAAGTAGCAACGTACAAACGTAAGGGTCGAACCACAGAGACTTGAGTGATTAACAAGTAAATTTAATTAGTGTAAAAATAACCAGGGGTTTTTGTTTGAGAATATTTAACTAAACTACAAATTCAAGAATATAAAGTAATATTAAGAAACAATTAAAGAAGAATTTATCAAGGATGACAAGGGATTCACGGATTGGATTAAAAATACATTCACTTTATGCTATGCTCATAATAATAAGATCAATCTCATTCTTGGGTTCGTTCACAATAGTAAGTATTGGGACGGTTCGGTTTGTCGGATTGCAATCCTTTTATTTCTTTTATATTATACTTTCCGCTAGGTCTATACAATATGCAAGAAATTCATGAAGCACTCAAGAACACATGGACTTAAATCTTTTTGACTTCCGCTAGGTCCTCAATTGAATCTAATCATCAAAATAACGGTCAACGTATACTCACCCACGCTAGTACAGTAATATATACCCAATATTTCTAAAGCTAATTTATATATTAACATATAATTGAAACTAAAGAATTTAGGATGAAGAATATTTTAATGAACAAGAATTAATATTGAATAGAAGAATTGAATCAATAGCATAAATATCTAGTATTTGCTACTACCAATACATGAATCTAAGAAATTAGCTACTCATATTTATAACAAAGAAAAAACAAGAAAAATAATAAAGAACATCAAAACCTGAAATAGATTGATGAAAATTTTGATACAATTCTTGAACCTTGAAAAAAAACATGAATAAAATAATGTGTATGGAGTATTATATTTATGGGTTAATTGCAATTTAGACCCTGAAGTACTATACAACCCTTCCAAGCGAACTCTGATATGTTTTTTTTTTTTGTGTCAAATCAGACCGTGGGTCTTTTCGCCAGTTAGAGCTTTTTTAACGGAATTCGCTAAAAATTCAATTAAAAGGCATGTTCCATGCACGTGACTAACGGAAATAGGTAGTATGAATTAAGATTAACTATTAAGGTGTTAAATAGCATATCTAAAAACAGAAAGGAGGGGTAAACAAAAACTCAAAACTTATAAACCTTTCCCCATCCTCTTTCCCTATCCAGATTAACTGGGTAAGGATAAAAAAAATCTCTCACCTCCCCATCTTCTCCCAACGACGGCTCACAATTTTTTGCCGTCACCGTCATCGCCGATCGTCAACATCGCCGGTGTTTCTACCCATCGTTTTCCACTACTCATCTACTCCAACCTTTCCCCCCTTTTCTCTACCAAAACCTCTTTTCCTTCTTTCTACCAAGATTCAACTCCTTTCAAGATTTAAGCTTTAAAAACTTCCAGATCTGAGTACCAAGCCTTTTAGATTCGCACGCCTCACGATTTAGGCTTCAATGATGGGTTTCGATTCTCCCAATTTGTGCACTGATGAAGAAGGGATCTTGATTTCTCTTTCTTCCCTCCTCAAACCATTATTCCCTGATTCTATTTTCTCCCCCAAAATCTTGATTTTTTTAATTTTGATTTTTGAAGTTTCGATTTTTGATTTCTGGTTTGCTTGTGTGTATAATCTGTGTGTGTTCATGTGGCGGTGTTTGGCCGGTGTTTAGCATGGCTCTAGTGGTGGCGGTGCAGTGGTGGCTGGTTTAGGATTGTTCTAATCTTACATTATCATGCATTTAGATTTAAGATTTAACTTTTTACCTACAAAGTTACTTTGTGGTTGACCAAGCTGGAAAAATGAAGGGAGGGCAGCTTGGATCACCATCTTCCAGTTAAAAGTGGCATTTTAATGTCGCTTATCAGTGTGGGGGGGACGGACTCGTGTATGGTATGGCTATCATTAATATGTGTGTGTTCATGTGGCGGTGTTTGGCATGGCTCTAGGTGGTGGCGGTGCAGTGGTGGCGGTGCGGTGGTGTGGTGGCCGGTGGTAGTAATGGTGGAGAGAATGGTAATGATAATTTGGTTGAAATGTAAAATTTATATTTTGAATTTCATTAACAAATTTGACTGTACTCAAATTTTATATTTGGACAGTTTTTAGGTAAATGATTAGTGCTTAATCATAAATGTTAAATCTCTTAATTCAATTTCATTATCACTTTTCACAATATAATACTATTATTCCTTAATCCCCATGTCGGGAGAGAAAATCCTAATTCGGATGGGACGGAGGGAGTAATGCTTATATGTATAGGTCTATCAAACAAGCCAAAAAAAAAGTTAATAGCCAAATAAAAATTATTTTGGAAGGGGAGAGTAATTAAGAAGTAACAAAAAGGAAAATAAAATAGTTAATTTTTCATTTTGTCTTGAAAGAAAATGATTATTTATATAAGATAAAATATATAAATAGTGAATGATCGAAAAGAATATTTATTGGTTTAACAAAACCAAAAAATAGTTTTTTTAAAAAAAATCAAAATTTGGTAAATTTAAAAAATTGATGAAAGTAATGATAATAAAATAATATTGTATGGTTTTATTTTATATTTTGATAATTGTTTTTTGCTCAAATAAAAAAAATTGATAATTGTTTTGATTTCAACCCTGTTAAGTTTGGAATTTTCATTAATCCCCTTAAATGAAATATCAACTTCAAACTACCCAATTCCGTTAGTCACGTGCATGGCACATGCTTTTTAACTGAGTTTTTAACATATTCCGTCAAAAAGGCCCTAACTGGAGAAAATGAATTACCCCATGGTATGATCTGGCGAAAAAAGACAGCCAGTGTTCGTTTGGAATGGTGGTATGGTACTTCAGGGTCTAAATTGCAATTAATCTTATATTTATACTAGGCTAAGGAGGTGTAAAAATATGAAAAACCCTAGGATTCCTGGTTGAAAAAGGATAAATAAAGTTGATGGCCGGAATTTCCCCGGAGCCCTTGGTATTTTTTGAGTTTCCAGAAAAGCCTTTGAAAAAGTCCCCAAAGGAACTCCAAAAATTCCAAAAAAGCCCCTGGAATTTTGGAAATTACTGTAAAGCCCATCATATTTTGCATAATTCCCCAAAGGTCCCTGCAGGAGTGCCCCTCTATGGACTGGTGCGTGCGCCCTCTTTTTCAGAAGGTCTGGAGTTTTGGTCCGGTGTGGGTGCGCACGCCCTAAGCTTGGTGTGCGTACGCACCCCTTGCTTCGCGGCTTGTACATTTACGCGCAATCTTCCGGAGGCCATAAATTCTTCATACGATCTCCGATTTGGACGTGTAAACTATAGTTGGAAAGCTCTTTTCGAGTTCTATCCAATGGACGTAATTGCTCAGAGGTCACATCTCTTTATCTTTATATTCTGGTCCATTCTTTATCATTCATTTTCGCACTTTAACGCCCATAAATTCATACATTCTTTCGCTCCTTTCCTATACTCATAAACACTCCAAAAACCATCAAAACACTCAGGGTTGAGCATCTAATAAATCATAGAAGTATATGATTTGGATGGGTAGAAACACATCCTTCAAGTATATTTCCTTATCAATTTTGCACGAGATTTTAGAGGGTTCATAATTCTGTGAGGCTTTGCTTTAATTTCATCAACTATTTTATAATTGTGTCAAATGGAATTAGCACATTTTATACACACATTACAAGGGTATTATAAATAATTTACATAAATAAAATTGAAATTTAGAGGAGGCAAGCTTCTGCAGTACTCATTTACCTTTTTGGACATTTTGTCAAAAGTCCTATAGCTATTAAATTTATCGATATTTGTCACCGAGCATTAAGGAAACAAAAGCATATTTCGAGGATAAATGTTAGCTTCGATAATTTCTTATTTACGTGTATACTAGTACTATAATTAATTAGAGGCAGTCTCTCATGTATGAGAAGGGTCCCGATGAGAGAAGAAATGGGTTTGTCCCGCCTCATCCATAGGGCGACAAATCATTTATTTCACAACGAGACACTTCTCACATGTGAGTCCGTCTCACACAAGTTTTTGTCACATAATAATACTACATTCGATCTTGGAAAGGATTTCATCTCAATATTCGATAATCAAAACAAATGCACAAGCAAACTTTAAACAGTTATTATTAGCAATCTCTTCATTAATAAAAAAAATATAATTTTTAGATTGAAATACATTTAAATGATTTCTCAATAACAATTTTTTACATTTTCATTAAAATATTTATATTGATATCATTATATGGTTAAAGTTCACACGCTAATCAAAACTCGCCAAAAAGTTCATGGCTATTTGCAAAACCAAAGTGCCCCCAAAATTTTAAATGCAATATCTCAAAATCTACTAATCGAAAAAATAATATGAAGTCACCGTTTAATCGTAGCATCAACACGAATCAAAACAAGTACACTCAACATATAGTTAAATTTTAGAAAATTAAAGTTATTTTTCACTTGTAAAATAATTTCTCAACTGATTTCACAGTTGTATGATTTCTCAGTTGTGTGATTTTACAATTGTGTCATTTTTCAATTTTCATATTTCTACTCTATTAGTCTATTTATTGCCGTTCTAAGTTTATTAATGATAATAGTACAATCATATTGACGAATTGTTTTATTTTGTTACAAAGCATACAATTCTATTTGAGTGACAAAAATTTAAAATTTTAAAACTAGTGACAAAAATTTTAAATCTCAAAACTAGTGTGATTGATTTCAATTTTTTGTGATTTATGGCGCAAAATTTGAATTTTCATAACTAATGTGTTACGTGGTATTCAAATTTTTGTGACAAACAAAATTTAAATTTTCAAAATTAGCTCGTGACGGAACTTAAAGTTTGAGACGACATATGCCGTCATAACTAGTGTGACGGATCCGTCACAATCTTCCATTTGTGACTAGTGAATAAGTGACGGCGTTTGTGACAAATAAATTAGTCACAAAATCTACTTTGTGACGGATAAGCTTCATTTGTGACCGAATCCAGCTGTCTCAAAAAGTTCGTTTTCTCGTAGTGACAGTTGTTTGCTATTAAATGCTCTTTAAAAATTTGTGAAATAAAATTTTCAGTTGCTTAAAGCTAAATATTTGGTTAATAAATGTTTCATGCAATGCTACATTATATGTGAAACTTAATATTGTTGTTGTTGTTTAAAATTACAAGTAAACATAGCATTAAATATTTTCTAAACAAATGATAAAATAATTTATCTCATTTTTTTAATTAAAAATTGAGCAATTGCTTAATTGGGAAGAAACTCTTTATTTAGAAAAAAAAAAAAAAAAGCTACAAAAATGTGAGGTTTGGGTTTAAATATACAACAGTTTACAAATGAAACAATAAAGAGGCTTTGAATAGTGGTTAGGAGTTTTATGTAAGACCAAGAGGTCATTGGTTCAAACCTCACAATTGACAATACAATTTTACTAATAGTACTTGTGGTTGTAGGTGGTAGTGGTGGGTGGTCGGAGGTAGGTGAGGTCCGGCGGTACGGCGGTGGCCGGCTGTCGTAGGCGACGGCGGTGGCCCGGTGGTAGTATGCGGCGGCGGTGGCCCGACAGGTCTAAGGTAATAGTGGCGGTCAAAGTTGGTCAAAGACAAGAGAGGTGGAGGGATTTTAATTGAGTTGAGGGAATTTTTGTCATTTAGAAATTGGAAATGATTTATTGGTAAAATTGATTTAAACCCAAGGATGCTTAGGAAAAATTTGAAAAGTTGTGTTTTTAGTGGCAAATACCACCTACTCTTAGGGATTTATTGATAAAATCCATTTTTTATTTAATTGTATGTATATACTCCCTCTGTCCCACCCGAAATATGATTTTGGTAGCTTTTTTTATACTTTGACCATGTAATTTAAATAAGAAATAATTATCCTAATATAATTTAAAAATTGTTATTGAGAGTATTATTAATTGTGATACAATAACTATTTTTAAATTTTTATTTGGATTATTATATTTTCTTCAAAAGACTTGGTCAAAGTAAAGTCAAGTTTACCAAAATCTTATTTCGGATGGGACGGAGGGTATGTCACTCTGAAATTAATCAGCTACTTTTTAAATAAGTTTATTCGTATATTTATCTGTATTTTGCTTGTAAGATAGTATCACGAGCCGGTTGATATTCATAGTTGACAAATTCTTGGGTAGGACGGCCGCATGGCGTGCGGCGGGTCTGGCCCATGGACCGACCGGCCGACCCGCCCCTCCCGGCTCCTTCTCCCTCTCCCTGAGTGACACGTGTCCTTAAAAAAAAAAAAAAAACCCATTAACTTTAAAATGCTATATCTTGAGATTTATAACTCAAAAAAAAAATTAAAAAATACCTTTGTGTTCGTTTCGACGAGACGAATAAAACTACATATGTCATGATATGGTTTGATTTTTTTTTTTAAACATTTTTTACACATAAAAAAGTTTGAGGTGCTTGCCAGCTGAAATGTAACACTCTGTTCTGATAAAAGTAACACTTTTATCTTCAAAAAGTAACACTTTTTTCTACTGTCAAATGTAACATCAATTTTACAAAAAAAAATGGGTTTGCATTTCAATTGTTACTTTCTCAATAAAAAATTGTTACATTTCATATATAATGTTACATTAAGGAATATAAACTGTTACAATTGAGAAAAAAAAATGTTACATTCATTTTTTATAAAATGTAACATTAGTTTAGTTGTCAATCCTATGTTATTTTCGGAGAAAAAAAATGTTACATTTGAAAAAATGAGTGTTACATTCCCTTATAAAAGTGTTACATTAATTTAGTTGTCAATCTTTATGTTATCTTTATCTATTGTAGCAAAATTGTGGTACATTTTTTTAAAAAAAAGTGTTACATTTTGAATAAAAAAGTGTTACATTTTATTATAATAAGTGTTACTTTTGTTGGGAGGAAAAAAAGTATGGGTGGTACATTTGAAAAAAAGTGTTACATTTGAAAAAAGAATGTTACATTTCTTTATAAAAAGTGTTACATTAATTTAGTCGTTAATTTTTATGTTATCTTTAATCTATTGCATCAAAATTGTGGTACATTTTTGAAAGAAAAAAAAGTGTTACATTTGAAAAACAAAAAAAATGTTACATTTCGTTATAAGAAGTGTTACTTTGGTGGGGAGGAAAAAAGGTTGTGGGGGCAAAAAAAAAAAAAAAAGGTCATGGTCGGTGCGGCCGCCGCACCAGAGACCTCCTCTTCATAGTTTTCTCCAAATATTGTACCCTCTAACATATTCTATTTTATCCTAAATAAATATTCTCACTTTGTTTTTATAATAGATTCAAATGTACACTGACTCAATATTTTATATAAATTCGATCATTCTCATATATTATAAAAATTAATGATAAAATTATTCTTTGTAAGTATAACAATAACAATTTGTAAATTTATAAAATAATCACTGTAATTTAATAAATTTTTATTAAAATTTATTAACAATTGAATGCGTAATCTAAGTACACTGGTTCAGATTGCTAAAAAATAAATGTGGTTAAAATCGAATCTTCATCTAAGTACGAGGATTAAAAAAGTCAATAGACCAACAAAAGTTGTATATGAGCTGGTAAGATGTTAAAAATGAGAAGGCAAACTAAATTGGTTTAAATGATCTTGTAAGACAAGGTGGGATTTTTCCCTTTTTGGTGTAGTCTAATTCCCGAGCACTTACATGGTGTATAGAGCTGGTTATTTGTTGTAAAGCACGTGAAATCCACGTGTTGAGCTATCTATTTCTCTTTCTTCACTAACAAGCCAAAAGTTGATTTTTGGACATCCATATGCTTTCCAGCATGCAACAGACTTACCAGCCTTGTCCACTTCTCTCTTCCGCGTTACAACTTTCAAATTTTATTTTTTTGGGAAATAATTGTATAATAGTTTGAAAGACCAAACATTTTGATTATATAACAGTCAAGCAAACTCAATTATAATATTTTTTTTCGGCCTCAACACATATGGGATTAGAGGAGTATGCACAACAATTAAGGAAAAGTAATACTCCCCCCGTCCCATTTGAATTATGACAAGTTTCTTTCTATTTTGGGTGTCTCATTCGAATTAGGACAACAAAAAATGGAAGTATTTTATTTAATGGGACCTACATCCACACTCACAACAATTTTCACTCATTATTCTCTACTTCACTTTCTCTCACCTACTTTATTTTTCATACTCATAACACCTACTTCACTAACACTTTTTCCTTAATCCCCGTGCCCAACCCAAATATCATAATTCGGGTGGGACGGAGGGAGTATATGTGTGGTAGACAATGAAGACGTATAATGAGTGGGGTAAATAATAGTGTTGATTGAATATATTGAGTAGTTGGAAATGAAGAGAGAAAATGCGTAAGATTAAATGGTGGGGTAAAATGAATATAAATATATTAAAACATTTTCATTTTGGACAGTCTCACTTGTGGTGGTGGGACAGACTAAAAGGGAAGAAGTTTCACTTCTGCAGACAGAGGGAGTATACTCAAGTCAATATGCACTGTTCTTTCCATCTCAAAGTAAAAGTTTCACTTTCTGCTTTGATACGTTGAAGAGTAAGTGTCTTTTTCCCAAAATGACAAATGATAGGAAAAGATGAATAGTGTTTTGGACAACTTTGTCATTCTAATCTAATGATTATATAATTACACAAAACCCAACGCTTACTTATTTTTTACCCACTTGCACTATAAATAGTATTTTGGACAATTATATCCTCAATCCATATGCAATGTCTACCTATTTTTTTGTTTCCTTAATTAGCGTGCATAATCAAAGTAAGACTCTTATTCTAAACACGGGAAGTGTGTTTTATATTCAATTAATAATTAAATCATCAAAATATAGCCAAACATAAAACAAAACAAATCCACATTTGTGGGAAATATGTTCCCCTAATAACAGAATAACTAATTAATTACTTTATCTTTATATTTTTGTTTTATAAACACAAGGTACATGCATATATTTGTTTCTTTGATCTGTCTAGGTTACACTTGCTCAAGACAATAAAACAAAAGATAGCTGCATTGTTAATGACCGTATTAAGATGCCAATCCATATTTAGTTGTAAGGCAGTACGATATGCCGGTTGATATCAAGTGTTGCTCCCCTTGTTTGTCCCCTTTAATCCTTATATATATATAAACACTCTTAATTTAATTACAAAAAATATCCAATTTTTAACATATGTGTGTACATCTACTTATGAACTAGATAGAATATTTCAATCTAAATCAATCCATTCTAGATGGGGATTTTTATTTTTTTTTAATCTAATTTATCAACATTCGAAATAAAAGGATATCAAATAAATTAAATGTAATGACAAAAAAATGCTTTGAAGTAGCACAAAAACTTGTGTGAAACGGTCTCACACGTGAGACGGATCTCGTTGATAGAGTAAATAGTTTATCCCTATGGCAGGGCGGGACAAACTCATCTTCTCTCTCGTTGAAATCAGTCTCATGTGTGAGATCGTGTCACACAAGAACAACAAATGTTATTAACTTCTAATTAACTTCTAAATTCTAATTAACTTAATTAGAACGACCTCAATCAATTAAATTACAAACTTGGTAATACTCTTACAACATTTATCATAAGAAAGATAAATAGAAAGTACATGAAAATTAAAAGAGGAGAAAAATTAAGTAGTACTCCCTCCGTTCCGGACTAAGGTTCTTAGTTTGACTTTACACGGAGATTAAGAAAAAGTAAATGTTGTGTGTATGAAAAATAAAGTAAGAGAAAGTAGGAGAGATAAAATAGGTAGAAAGTTTTTGTTGTGAGAATGACAAGTGGATCACATTGTCTATTTTTAGGTAATAAAGCAACTAAAGAACTTTAGTCTGAGACAAACCAACAAGGAAAGTACTCTCTCCGTCCCAAAATACATGTATTTAAAGAGTTGAAATTTGTCCCAAAATGTTTATAGTTTTGCTTTTATCTAGACATCTTTGACATTGTTTGTCAAATATACCCTCATTTATGATGATAGTTATCATTGTAAAGCATTTAATTGTCTTGGTACTTGAATATATTTAATGGTAATTTAATCCATTAGGCATGCATTAACTAACTGTTTTTCTTAATTTTTGTGAAAATTTTAAAACTACAAGTATTTTGGGACGGAGGGAGTAAGAAATTAGTCTAGGACGGAGGGAGGATGGAGTAGTTGATGGATTTCGAACCGCTCCACCCAATGGCTCCGATTAGAGCCACCTCATTGGATTTTGTGTTCGATGGATAAGATGTGTCTGAGCTCGGTAGGACCCACAAAAAATTGAAATCATCTTAGCCGCACAGATGATGAGCTCTCCTATGTAGCCTTGATCGGAGCCATTGGGTGGAGGGGTGAAGCTAAAATGGGTGGAATGGTCCGGGTCCAGTAGTTGATATTGCACGCATGTTTAAAAGCAATGTTGGGGAATTGGAGAACAGTGATGTGAAGTAGTAAGGGCCTATTCTATTCTATGTAAATCTTGACTCTTTGGTTCCAGTTTTATTCCCAGCTCTACCCCTTCCCTACTCTCTTCAATTTCTGTGGGTCCCTTCCTTGATTTTCTGTCAATTGTAGCCCCCACGCGCACCACCCACTTCGTAACTAATTCTCTCTTACCCAAATATATTTAAAAATTCACAATTTTTTTTCTTTAATCTAAGTGAAAAACTAGTAAAAAAACGCGTTTTACGTTAAGGGAGCGTAAAACGTGTTTTTAAGTTTGGCGCGGTGGCATTTTTATAATTAATGGGAAGTTGTTGTGCGCTGATCGGAAGTGCCAGTGGTAGTGTAAAAAAGTGTCAGCACATGTACACTGGCACTTATTGACACCAACACTGACAGTTTTTTAATAAGTGTCAGTATCAATGTTAAAAAGTGTCAGTATAATGGCTGGCAATTATTAAACTACCACTGGCACTTTTAATAAGTGCCAGTATCATGTAAAAAAGTGCCAGTATACTCACTGGCAATTTTTAACATTACCACTGACAATTAAGAAAAGTGTCAGTTTCATGTTTATAAAACGCCAGCATGAAATCACTGGCTATTTGTAATGTTAACACTGGCATTTATCATGGTTGCCATATTTACGAAAATGCCACCCCTTGTTTCGAAGTATAATTGCCAGCGTCTTTGAAAAACACGTTTTTCCTTAGCTTAAGGAAAAACGCGTTTTTTGTAAGACCAACTCTTAATCTAATCAATCTCATTATAAAATTTATTAAATATTACCCACTCCGTCCCAAAATACTTGTAGTTCTAGCACTTTACACACATATTAAGAAAAGCAATTAATACATATCAAATAGACTAAATTATCATTTGAATAGTTCAAGTACCAAGGCAATTAAATGGTCTTACATTCACAACTACCTATCATAAATAAGGACAGTTTAGGCAAATCGTGTAAATGTCTTATGAAAAAATGCAAAACTGCAAGTATTTTGGGACAAAAAATCTAAGCTAAAACTGCATGTATTTTGGGACGGAAGGAGTACCATTTTTTATATTTCTTTATAAATACCTGAGATTAATTATTATTTAAATTAAGCGTACATTTATTAAATATTAATATAATTTAATATATATTAGTAATTATAATACATTACTGTTATAAAATCACGAGAATAAACTTTATTGGTTAATGACAGATTAGGGCCTGAACTCCAGGGGGCGTCTAAAAGGGGTCTGGGTTTTTTTTTCGCTAGATCAGGGCTCAATATCATAATTTTTCAGCAGTTAAGGGCTTTTTGACAGAAATCGTTAGAAAAGTCAGTTAAATCGCATGTGCCTCGCACGTGATCATAAAAATGGATGGATTTGTAATGATATTAGTTAGTAAGGGCTTTAGTGAAATTTTTGAAACTCAAAGGTTTAAAAATGAAATAATATTTTTTCTAAAGAAATAATCCTTTTTCTAAATAATAAAGTATATAATAAAATAAGTAGTTATCATAGATAAAATAAATTTATTAAAAAATCAAAATTATTAAACAAATTAATCTAATAGCCATATTAAATATAAAAGGATTTAGATTATTTTCTAAATAATAAATTTAAAATAAAGAAAATTATAAATAAATTAAAATTTTATTCTATGAACATAATAAATTGCTTTTTTACATTCACCAAATTTAAAACAACATAAAGTAATTATCGCTATTTACAAATATATATATATGTATATGTATATGTATATATATATATATATATATATATATATATATATATATATATATATATATATATATATATATATATATATTCCCATCAAATTTCATCTTTATGAGGGAAAAAAAGCTCATCATGTTTATCAAATAAAAAAAATTACTCCCTCTGTCCCTAAATGAGTGTCCATTTTCAAGAAACCTTTGTCCCAAAATCAGTGTCTTTTTTAGCATAACTTTGTTCCTAAATGTTTTTTTTTCGAAAAAATTTCCAGTCTCTTTATACGTACAAAACAAAAATTATTAAAACATTTCCCTTCTCATCATCTTCCATGAACACCCACCCATCCTCCACTATAAACCACCATGCCACCACCGTTCACCACCATCTAACACCTCCACCACTTAGAACCACCATAGCTACCACCGGCCGCCACCATCCACCCGTTGTAACCACCACAACCACCACCGAAAATTAACAGAGAAATCAACCCAACAAAATCAAACACACACTCACACACAAACTGAAACACATTCTCAATCAAACACAGTATGTGTAAAAATTCGCCGGAATCTGGAAAATTCAGGAGAGATGGATCAATCATTCTTGTTAATGCTATCAAACCTACTTCACCTCCAAAATCAACTTGACCCTACCACCTCCTTCCTCTCCGACAGTCACTTCGCTGCCGCCGCCTCTTCCTCCGCCACTCCTTCCTCGCTCCTCACCTCCACCTCCGCCGCCCCTCTCCTCTTCTTCACCATCGCTTCCGTCCTCTCTTACTTCGCCTCCTCCCACCCTTCCCCTCCTTCCTCCCCCTCCCCCTCCTTCACCCTCCGCCTCCCAATTCTCCGTCTCCGCCACGCATCTGGGCCGAATTCTGGAATCGCTCCCCAGTCCGGCGATGAGTTTTGGGAAAAATCAAAAATCAAGTTTGGGGCAAAATTAAATCTTGGTTTAAAAATAAAATCTGAGAATGATGAGGGAGGGAGTGGCTGAATAATCTTTGAAGGGTGTGGGCGTGGTCGGAGGTGAGTGAGTGATGGTCGGCGTTGGGCAGGATAGAGGAGAGGAAGAAATGCGTCAGAATGAGAGAAGGATAGTGAGAGATGCGTAAAAAAAAGGAGGAGGTAGGGTTTTGTTTTGGATTTAACCCTTCAAATTTTAAAATTTACATTTTGACCATTTTTTACAAATTTTCATTTCAATTTCATCCATTTTTATGATCATGTGCGAGGCACATGATATTTAATTGACATTTCTAACGATTTCCGTCAAAAAGCCCTTAACTGCCAAAAAATTATGATATCGAGCCCTGATCTAGCGGGGAAAAAAAAACCCAGGCCCCTTTTAGACGGCCCCCCTGGAGTTCAGGCCCTAATCTGTCATTAACCCAACTTTATTTTACCATATTCTTAATTGGGTTAATGACAATTTAGGGCCTGAACTCAAGGGGGTCGTCTATCAGGGGTTCAGAAGGTTTTTTTTGCTAGATCAGGGCTTCAAATGTGAAATTTTCGCCAGTTAAGGGCTTTTTTTACGGAAATCGTTAGAAAAGTCGGTTAAATCTCATGTGCCTCGCACGTGATCATAAATCTGGATGAAATTGAAATGAAAATTTGTCAAAAAAAATCAAACTGTAAATTTAAAATTTGAAGGGTTATATCCAAAACAAAACTCTACCCCTCCTCTCCCCCTTTGACGCATCTCTCACTCTCCCTCTCTCATTCCGACGCATCTTCTTCCTCTCCTCTCTCCTGCCCAACGCCATCGACCATCACCCCTACTCCGGCGAACTTTTCCCTCCTATCTCCGCGAACTTTTCCCTTCCCCACCTCTGGCGTCCCTCCCCTTACTCCGGCGACTCCTCCTATTTCCCCTTTTCATCCAACTCCGGCCACTGACGCTGGAAAAAACCTCTGATCCACCTCTGTTCTCAGCCTGTCTCCTTCGTCTCCGGCCAACCCTCTCACAGGCGAACCCCTCCTTGTCTGCAAGCACACACACGTAACCTCACACTTCCTCTCTCTACCTCCCTTTGATCCACCTCTCTCTCTCAAGATTCAGATTTAGATATATATCTAGATTTGGATCGGTGCATCTCTGTCTTCGATTTTTGTATCTGTTTGTGGGAGTGTGCGTGATTGCGTTTCTGTGTTCAATTTTCCGGCGTATATTTCGGCCTCATCTTGAACTTGCAGATTCCGGCGAATTTTTACACATTCTGTGTTTGATTGAGAATATGTGTTTCAGTTTGTGTGTAAGTGTGTTTGATTTTGTTGGGTTGATTTCTCTGTTAATTTTTGGTGGTGGTTGTGGTGGCTACAACAGGTGGATGGTGGCGGCCGATGGTAGCTATGGTGGTTCTAAGTAGTGGAGGTGTTGGATGGTGTGAACGGGGTGGCTATGGTGGATGGGAATATTTTTTTTTTTTTTTTTGTAAATAGTGATAATTACTTTATATTGTTTTAAATTTGGTGAATCTAAAAAGTAATTTATTATGTTTATAGAATAAAATTTAAATTTATTTATAATTTTCTTTATTTTAAATTTATTATTTAGAAAATAATCTAAATTATTTTATATTTAATATAGCTATTAGATTAATTTGTTTAATAATTTTGATTTTTTTAATAAATTTATTTTATATATGATAATTACTTATTTTATTATATACTTGATTATTTAGAAAAATGATTATTTTTTTAGAAAAAAAAAATTATTTCATTTTTAAACCTTTTGAGTTTTAAAATTTCACTAAAGCCCTTACTAACTATATCATTACAAATCTATCCATTTAGTCGATCACGTGCCATGCACATGGCACTTAACTGACTTTTCTAACGATTTCTGTCAAAAAGCCCTTACTGGCAAAATTTCACATTTGAAGCCCTGAACTAGCGGAAAAAAACTTTCGGGCCCCTGATAGATGACCCCCCTTGAGTTCAGGCCCTAAATTGTCATTAACCCTTCTTAATTTGTATGATTGTATGTTTTTTCTTGTAAACGAGATGGAGGGAGTACAAATGGACGTGGAATCGCCTTACCAAATCAGCTACTCACTCCGTCTCGTAGTAAGAGTCATATCTCCCATTTGTACGGATATTAAAAAAATAGTGGAAGTAAAATAAGTGTTCTGAGTGTAAAAGTAAAGTATGAGAGAGAATGAGTGAGAGGGAATAGTAAGTTGATTGGTGTTGTGAGTATAAAAGTAAAATAGGGGAGAGAATGAGTAGGATGAATAGTAAAGATTCTTTACCATTTTAGGAAAGTGACTCTTACTCTGTGACGTACCAAAATAGAAAGTATGACTCTCTCTGGGACGGAGGGAGTACAAATGATGTAGTGCTACATGCTGCAAATTAAACATCTACTCTATTTGTTTCACAATAATTGTCGTTTTAGATGATTAAATGTTTATACTACAAGAGATACTTTACAATCATTAATAATAGTGAAATTGACACAAATAAGCAAAGATGTCTTGATAATGGTATGACGGATATTTTAAAATAATTTTTTACTCTTAAAACGGCAATTATTATAAAACGGAGGGAGTATCATTCATCAACAAAAAAATAAAATGTAGAGCTAACATATGTGTAACCGATTGTTTTTTTTTTTTTTTTTTGTTCTATTTCTTACTGCTTTAAAATAAAAGTTCAAAATTATTTTTGATCAATAGCAAATTCGAACATTCATGTTTCAAACATTAAAAAATTATGTACTCTTCCTCTATCCAGCTGAAATTCAACCTCATGATATAAAATAAACGGTAGATCACTTGAAAACGAGTCGAAATCTAACTACTTAAGTTAAGATTTTAACTTTTCTAGTTAGTAGTATAATTAAAGTAGTGTGTGACACGCGTATTAATGAGAGTAGGTATACGGAAAAGATAGGGAAAATTAAAGAGAGTATTGTCGGGTGCGGAAAAGTAACAGCAACGGAACAGCACAACAACTGGGTCGGCTCTCTGTCTCTCAATCATACACACCTTGTTGCCTCTCCCGACACTTCCCTCCCCACTTACCGTCCTCCCCGGGCTCTCCCCCCCCCCCCCCGCCCCCCCATATATATATACAGTATATATATATGCCCTCTTTTACTACTTACCCAAATCCCTTGCAACTTACTAGTTTCTCATTTGGACATTTCTACAAACACCTTGTGTGCAACAAGAAAGATAGTAGTTTTTGATCGTCGAATTGAAGCTATGGAGCTTCAGTTGGGGCTTGCTCTTCCGGGAAATACAATGAAGGGTTTTGATCTTAACGACAACTATGGTGGTTATGAGGTTAAGAAAAGCAAACGTACCTTTAATGAAGCTTTTGATACTGAGAATTATGGTGTGCCCGAAACATTGTCTTTGTTGGTTTGGAACAATAACAGCTCGTCTGATCAAGATGATAATATCAGTGACATTGAGCCTACCTCCTCCGTCATCATCAACAAGTAATTTTTTGAGTTTTTTTTTTTTTTTTCCTTTTTTTGTATTGTTGAAATTGAACCCGATTATTGATTGGCTAATGGTTATTTGGTTGGGTTACAGATGTGAAGGAGAAGAAAGTAGTGTGGTCGGGTGGCCGCCGGTCAAATCATGGAGGTGGAAACTATGCCACCAGAAGCAAGGTGGTGGCTGCGGCGGCGGAGGAGGATTGAAATCAATGTTTGTGAAAGTGAAAATGGAGGGAGTGGGAATAGCAAGAAAGGTTGACTTGAGTCTACATGGCTCTTATCAAACATTAGCTCATACTCTGATTGGCATGTTTGGGAAATGTGAGTTCATATTTTTATTTACTACTCCATTTTTCTATTCAGTTTTTTTTTTTATTAAATCCGTTGGTTTCAATAAAATTTAAAAATTATTATTGATATATTTATTACCGTAACAACTATTAAATTTTTATTAAGATAATTAAATTGTTGTTAAAATTGAATCAAATTTATCACGGAAGGAGTATTATTATATTTGTAAAAAGGAAAAGTATAATAATAATAATAATAATAATATGTTTAACGAATTCCTTCTTTCATATGATATGTACACATGAATTGTTATGAGAGGATCATGGTTAGTAATTGGGTATTGCATGAACACAGGTCAAGAAGATGTTGAGACATACAAACTCACATATCAAGACAAAGAAGGAGACTGGTTGCTTGCTGGAGATGTACCTTGGGGGTGAGCACTTACACATTTTTCAATGAAATTGTGAATATAAATTGTTTTCAGACATAATTCTTGAAATTCAATGAAAAATGATTTTCCATCAAGTTTTATATACTACCCTATTTCGAAATGTAACACTTATTCTGAAATAAATTATTACAGTAAGAAAGAAATGGTGATAGTATTATAGATTATGAAATTTTCAGAAGACTAATGATTTTAATTCATTTATGTTTGCAGAACTTTCATGGAGACGGTGCAGCGTCTAAAATTGCTAAAGAACGCGGATTGATCAGATTGTTGACTCGACAGTTTGACTGCTTCATATGTTTTTTTTTTTTTTTTGGCTTAATTAAACCCTAAATAGATGATGTTAAATAGGGTTTTTGTGTAAAACAACTAAACTAGATATTAAAGAATCCTTGTTAAATTAGGTAAAGAAATATGATAAGTAGTTTGGAGACAATATTTTGATTCCCTCTTGTAGTTGTTCTACCTCGTGAGTTTTCCCAAGTGTTTTTTTTTTTTTTTTCTCTTTTTGAAATGAAACTACCATTAGATTAAGGGCAAAAAAAATTGAGTAGACTGTCTACAAATATCAGAAGCTTTCTCAAAAAAAAAAAAAAAAAAAAAGCTCAACCCAAATTTTATCATTCACTAGTTAGTAACCCGTCGATACTCGACGGGCATAGTTGAAATAATTAATTACATATTATAATTTAGAATAAGTATTTAAAATATGTAAATTTAATTTAACTTGTACTTTGTCCCCACCATCATGGTTGCTTGGATTCTTTCCTCAAGTAACCCGTATAATTGTCACGGTCTTAAGAAAATGCGTGTGTGTGTGTTTTATACAATCAAAAACGAAATCTACTCATTCTTATATGAAATCAAAAAAATCATTGTTGCGAGTGAACCATGAGACTTGGTCTTCAATTATGTTTTAGGCTTTGCGTAAAAGTATTCTTGTAGCCGTGGTATTTCCATTACCTTACTGAAAGTAATGCTCTCCAAGCATATTCTTATGAACTATCAACAATAAGTTATTTATATAAATCCTCGTCTAACTCATCTATTAGCCTCGCAAAGCTTGGGCAAAATGAAATAAAAACTTAGAGTAAAATAAAATGTAATTTTAAAACTCAACTTACAAAATCTTAAAATATGAGCATTTTAACCCACGTCTTATAGCCATTCTGCCAATTTTTCATTTGGTTAATTCTCATCAACAATATTTTACACTTCCTTCCCCCCCCCCCCACAAAAATAAATAAATAAATAAAAACGCAAGAGAGATAGTGATGCAAATGAGAAATTGTTTTGAGTCATATATCACTTCTTTAACCCCCCCCCCTCCTCTCCCTTTAAAAAGTTGAGAGAGATACAGTTGCACGATGAGAACTTGTTTTGAGTCACGTATTACTCCAACCCCAACCCTACCAAAAAACAAAATTTACTTTGATTTTATTGGTCAATGTATATGAAATATAAGAAATAACTAAAAAAAATATTTGCAAATGATGTAATTTTACTATAGCCAACATTATTGATAGTACTTTTGTGATAAAATAAGTTTGCACATATACTTAAGGATAACATTTAGATATGTCTTACAAAGTCAATTTTCCATGATTATGTCCTTAAACTCATATTTCTATAGCATAAAAAATTTACACTCATCATGTTTTCAAACAAAAATACTAATGTGGCGGCCTATGTGAAATTCAAATAGGCCTATATAGGACCATGACACGTGAAATTCTAATTAATTTAGTATTTGTCATGTGAAACTTCATGTTATAATTTCATATGATTGAATAATTGTTCTTCACTTTTTTATCATCTTTATTACATGATTTTTTAAAATGAAATTGGATTTTGCTATTCTATTATATACAGATATATAGAAAGTAAAACTGAAAATTCATTTAGAAAATGAGGTAATAATATACTACTAATTACTAATGCTAACGTCTTCTTTCACCAAACCACTTATATTAATTTTTGCCTTTTCTCTAATTTCAATTTATTAATTTTGGTTGTATACGTTTTTCAATTACAAAATTATTTCCCCAAAAAGTTCAGATTCATAATTTTAAGGAAAAGAAAATATTATGTCGTAATGCTGGGATATTTATAGATGGATAAAAATCGGCAAAAATTATAAAAAATTAGAACTATTCTACATAACAATATAACTTCATACAGAAAGCAACATGTACAAATACAGAACCGAAATATATTACTACAAAATAGTTCTGTATGAAGTTATATTGTTAGATGGAGAAAATAATTTTGTGAAAGAAATTTAGATATCAGTGGTTTGGTGAAAGAAGTTATATTGTTATGTAGAATAGTTCTAATTTTTGAAAAATTATAACAATTAAAGATATTACTACAAAATTAAAGATATCTTTAATTTTTGTTAGATGGAGAAAATCAACAAAAATAATAATATTAGAACTATGATACAGCAATATACAATTGTGAAAGAAATTTAGATATCTTTAATTTTTGAAATTCAAATTTTTCTGAGGATGAGAACCCTTTAATTACTGAGTTTTAAGTTTGAATTTCAAATGATTTAAATTTGTGTTAAAAATTTGGTAAACAATTAATATTCAAATTCCTTCCTTAATGAGACTTATTTGCTTAAACCAATGAGATGGTGACACGTGGCTTTTCACGTCATAAATTCACGTGGCTGAATGAGGAATGAGAATTAGACTCTGCTATTATATACTCCCTCTGTCCCAGAGTAAGAGCCCCATTTTCCTTTTTGGTCCGTCCCAGAGTAAGAGTCCCATTCCTAAAATGGCAAAGAATATTTACTATTCACCCCAATCATTCTCTCTCCTATTTTACTTTTATACTCACAATACCAATCAATTCACTATTCTCTCCCACCCATTCTCTCTCATACTTTACTTTTACACTCACAACATTTACATCACATCCAATATTTATTAATAAGCATGTAAATTGGGGGTGAGACTCTTACTCCGGGACGGAGGGAGTATTATATAGAAGATAGATTACAATGACAGTTATAAATACATAAGAGGGATGACAAAAGAGGATGTTCGTGCATAAAGTTGCACTAGCATTCTTGATCTTCTACCTTGTACCTCTCCTCTCGTAGCAATACCTTGGAACGCACAGACTCTCCAAGCGTAGCTTGTACACTACCATATATCGACATTCACAAAATCCCGCACCGAGAAATATTCAGCGTTGAGAAAACTATGATTTAACGTCTCTGGTTAGCATTAAAACGCCAACCAAACTTACCAAACTATGGTATCATCCTCCACTTGCGATTCCACAATGATTGTCGAATAACAAAAGAAAAAAAATAAGGCTTCACAAGAAAGAAAATGCAAAGGCTCTCACAAAAAATAAAACTCACCCGCTAGTAATGCGCACACACGCAGTCAAAATACGCACACAGATGTACACAATTTCAAGAATTGAAGTCGTGTAATATAGTATTGAAGGAGCTTTTGGGATTGAAATCGGTATATTGTAAGCATGCATGGCGAAGGTCTAGTTCTGGTCAAGCTCAATTTCAATCGCCGGCTCAATTGGTGCAAACACCCCCCCCCCTAAACATTGGAACCTAATTTATCATTTTCCCATCTTAAATTCACAAATTAAAATAAACCGTTAACTTGCAAGTTGTAAAATAAGAGTTTTAACATGGAAATAGAGTTTTAACTCTCTAATTCTTATTGTTTGGAAGAGAAATGTTTTTATTTATATTTTATTTTGTGAGTGTAAATTAGTCCTTCTGGCCTAATATGCTAGATTTGGACTTCGATTTTTTGCTAACTACCCCTTATAGCCCAATAGGTTAAATTTGATACCTAACACCACTCAAAAGTAGTTATTTGTTTATGACCTTTTTCACCATTATCTTTCAAGCCCCGTAGGGGTAGTTTGTGGCTTTCACAAGTGATAATTCAGATGGTGTGCGACGTCTATGATAAGAAGTTTATCAGATAGTCTATGACAAGAGGACTACCAGATGGTGCGAAACGTTTACGGGGGATTTATAGAGAAGCAAATATCATTCGTTGTAATAGGTTCTAATTGTGGTGAAACTCTGCAAGAATTTTACAAGATTAGGCAATAGATCTTTAATAGACTAAATAAAGGTTTGTAAGACGATGATAATTACTTTAAATGATTAATATGATACGTACCGTTTGCTGAGGGAGTATTTGATACCTAGCCTTGATCAACTGGACTGAAGTTTTTCCAAATTGACACAATCACGGCCTCTTAGAACTTCAGAGCCTCAGTCATATTAGTCTGTAGTATTATTTGGGCCACAATAAATGGCTAAGAATTTAAAGCCAGGATATAGTTTCACTATTGGGTTTCCAGGCCCATATTTACCAATGATTTTGTATGTGATCCAGAACTTCTACAAATAATTTCCTCAAGAGTTGGTCTCCTGTAAAACGCGTTTTTCCTATTGGTTAGGAAAAACGTGCTTTTCAAAATCATCTGGCGGTCCTCAACACACTCACTGAACCTTCGTAACACAACAACTGGTCATCCTAAACATTATCACTGGCTATCTATTAACACTTCTGTTACTCTAAAAAAAAAAATCAGAAAAAACTTTATGACTGTCACTTTCAAAGGTTCTGGCTATCATCTCATATCCAGAAGACTTTATATTGATATCCAGAAGGCTTTATATTTATATCCAGGACCCTTCTGGCTATCACTTTCAAATGTTTTGGCTATCAATCTCATATCCAAAAGACTTTATATTGATATCCAGAACCGTTGGAAGTTTCGTTTATTTACAAAAATGACCCTTCTGTCTATTACTTTCAAAGGTTCAGGCTATCAATCTCATATCCAGAAGGTTTTATATTGATATCCAGAACCGTTGAGAGGTTCCAATTATTTACAAAAATGTCACCGCGCGTTTTTTAAAAAAGTTCCACATATTTACAAAAATGTCACCGCGTTTTTTTTAAAAACACGTTTTTCCTGGAAGTTAAGAAAAACGCGTTTTTCCCAAGATTTTGTGTTTCCTCAATTAATACTCGATTCATCCCAATTCAAATTTCTATTTTTCTTTTGTCACGTGATAAATTAAAATAAGATTTTTAATGTTTGTACTTTGTAATTTGTTAATGAAAGGTAAAAACATGTGTGAGACGATCTCAAACGTGAGATAGATCTCGTTGAGAGAGTAAATGGTTTGGGGCAGGCCAAGCCCATTTTCTCTCTCGTTGAGATTCGTCTCATGTGTAAATGTTAGAGAAAATAACGGTTTTCTTGAAAATGATGAAAATAATAAATGCAACTGGGGACGGAATTTTGTCGAGGCTTGTGTTGGACACAATCTCCGTAAGAAGTAATTGCCCCGCACATGTGCTAACGGTTACTGGAAATCTTCTCGTAAGATGCAACGACTTTAACTGTCGTTATTAGGAGCACTCCAAATTAACGACCTCGACGAACAAATCTGAATGTTTGGAACTTCTGGACTTGAAGGGAATTTGTGCTTAAAGATGCTCTCTCTTTCTATTTACTAGATTGCTTGGATGTTTGGAATGAAAGAAACTGAACATTGTGGGGACTATTTATATATTCTGAAGAGTTATGGTGGTTTTTAGGGAATAGGCACAAGTCAGGTCGAATGGATATGGACCGTCCGATCTGATTCTGATCAAGGCTCCAGATTCAACTCAGCGACCCGCACCCATTCGAGGAGCCGCGGATCCTCCACCCGTTCTGACCCATGTCCGTTCGAATGGACACATCCGCCCAACCTATCTATTCGACTGTATCTGGTCCGATTCACGACTCTCCCTACACCTGGGCTGCCCAAACCGAAGCCCACCTTACCATACCAGGCCCAACCACTAGAGATGGCCAACGCCGGTTCCGGTTCGGAACCGCCGGTTCAGGTTCTCCATTTATGTGAACCTTAACCGGCCCTTGGTTACACCGGTTCCGGTTACCACAATCCGGTTCCGGTCAATAATGAATAAACAAGTTAAAAATCATTGAAAAACAAGGGATTTCCGGTCTGGTTCCGGTCCGGTTCGCCATTTATATGAACCGTAACCGACCCGGATGAATGGCGGTTCCGGTTTATTCGCCGGTTCGCTCAGGTTCCGTGCTTCTCCGGTTCGGTTCCGGTCCGGTTTGGTCATCCCTACCAACCACCACAAGCCCACCCGGACTGGACCGAGTCGCACCCAACCCACACGCATGGACCGAACCACTGGACTGCCACTGAGCCGATTTTTGTCAAAACTTTAAGGCTCCACAGCTCCCAGCGACCGATGCGAAGTGAAAAGTGCGCCCTAAACCGCCCATTCCGCTCTTCGCGGGTCATGGTTCAATTTTGAGCTAGCCCAAAATTAACCCATTTAACTACTAGCTTGCATGTGGTACCCAAGGCCCACTTAGCTTGTATGGTAGGAAGCCCACACTTGATTGGTAACTCTTTATATGAGCTATATTAAATACTTTCATCCTTTTCATTTTCCAACCAATGTGGGATATATGACTTTTCATATTTCCAACTCTTCATAAACTCATTTCAAGTTGCACATTTTGAGCATTAATTTCTCATTCACCCGGAAATGGTTTTGAGTAAATAAATGCATTTTCCTAATCTAATTAAATGTAGATTTCAATGTAGCAACTTATTTTCATTTACAAAAAATGAAACTATTTTGAAAATTGGGTCAAAATGTGGTCAAGCCACATTTTCCCAAAACCCATTTCCAACAGTAAAACCGTCTCACACAAGAGTTAATGAAATTAAGTAAGCAATATCAAACCACTTAATCTCAATCATAAAAGTTGCATTTCTTTAAGGAATGATGAACGAGAAACCATTGCAGCTCAGTTGTTCCATTGTGATATATGGATAAGAGTGTGTCGCACCTCTTTTTTTCCGAGTTGTATGATTAAATTTAGTTGGATACGCTTGATACTCATCATATTGTTGGGATCTCTCACCAACAAGAGAAATCGCAACAAGAGATACCAAAATAACACACACATACACACAATCGAAGACAAAACACAATTTTTCCGTGGTTCGGCATGAAGCCTATAACACCAAACAATAAATATATTAAACTTCTTAATTTTACAAGAATGGAGACTCCCTCTCTCTCAACACCCTTGAATATCCTCACCAACGCATACAAGCATAGAATTTCTCTCTCTAAATTATATGTCTATGCTAACTCTCTCAAGTTCTGTTAAGAAAAACCTAACTAGTGAAGCCTATTTATAATAGGGAGCCACACTTATATTCCCGTTCCTAACCGATGTGGGATTACTATTCCTCTTCCTAACCGATGTGGCATATAGCAACCCGTTCCAAACCAAAATAGGATTTAGGTAATTTTGGGTCAATTTCCCAACAAATCTCCCTTGACCTAAATTCCCAAATCTTATCAACACCTGAGAAACACACCTTTTTCTTAGTCTTCTTCTTCTTCTTCTCCTTTTTGTCATTACAAAAGGATCTTTCACGCAAGGATTGTCCCTCCAAGTAACAAATATTTCTTGCACCTTAACACCCTTGAACAATCAAGCTCTTTCCTTTATACACTTTGCACGTCTGTCTTCTTCCAACATATAAGTATCCACGGGATGTCAATACTCCTAGTGAAAGCAAATTTGCAGTCGCACTAGGAACATAATTTACATTCAAAGCGGTTTTCACAGTCCCATCATGAAGCTTGAAGCGTACACTCCCAACACCTTCAATCTTCAATTTCTGTGAATTCCCAACTTTGATCTCTCCAAGTTGTCCCTCCGATCGCAAAGTGTCAAACATAGCTCGATCCTTGCAAATATGCACTGAAGCAGCGAAATCTAACACCCATTCAGACTTCTTCTCTTCGGCTAAATCTGCAACAACCACCGTCTTTGCCAAAAGAAAATCTCCATCACTATCAACTGTGTTGACATTCTCCTCGTCAACTTTCTTCTTTCCTTTGACACCACGCAAACTCTTCAAATCTTCACGAGATTGTGGGCCACGCATTTGCATATGACCAGTCTCTCCACAATAGAAGCACTCAACATTACTCATGTCTCTATCCCCCCTAGTATGATATTGTCCGCTTTGGGTCCAGCCCGCACGGATTTGTTTTTGGGTCATCTCCCAAAAGTCCTCATACTAATGAAGTGTGTGGACACTTTTATATACTAAGAAATTCTTCTTTCAATTGCTGATGTGGGACTTGGGTTGACACCCCAACAAACCTCCCCTCAAACCAAGGACCACCTCCAGCGAAGTTTACTTGCACCACCGCTATTCACCACATGCGGGACACGCCGCCCGATCACCAATATCGGGAAGACTTTCGACACAAGGCATACACAGTGATCCATTCACGAGGTCACAACGGAGGAAATCCCACACAACTCACACACACGGTCCACTGCGCGTCGGGCCCATCCACCAACCTGGGCTCTGATACCAGTTGTTGGGATCGCTCACCAACAAGAGAAATCGCAACAAGAGACACCAAAATAACACACACACACAATCGAAGACAAAACACACAATTTTTCCGTGGTTCGGCTTAAAGCATATTCCACCCAACAATAAATATATTAAACTTCTCGATATTACAAGAATGGAGACTCCCTCTCTCTCAACACTCTTGAATATTCTCACCAACGCATACAAGCATACAATTTCTCTCTCTAAATTATATACATATGCTAACTCTCTCAAGTTATGTTAAAAAAAAAACCCTAACTAGTGAAGCCTATTTATAATGGGGAGGCACACTTATATTCCCGTTCCTAATCGATGTGTGATTACTATTCCTCTTCCAAACCGATGTGGGATATAGCAACCCTTTCCAAAACAAAATAGGATTTAGGTAATTTTGGTCAATTTCCCATCAAACACCTTATAAATGATCACTTCATTGCAACAATTGCAAATTCAAAAAACAATAATACAATGCAGCCTTAACGCTAAAGGGCACCTATGGTTAGGGGAGGGGAGAGGTGGCAATGGTTGGTAAGAAGAATAAAAGAGAAATGAAGGGTTAATTTCACTGTCCAACTCTCAAATTTAGCTAAATATCAGTGTCAAAGATCATTATTCATAAATTGAATGTTTATCTTTTGGTATGACTAGTAATCCATTCCCGTGCTCCGCACGGTGATGGATTGGGAGCACATAAGGGAATGGAATGACAACGATTAGTAAATTAATTTTCCTTAGATATCTAGTTCAAAAAGAAAATGAGATATGCCTAACAAATGACATCTTGAAAATTTATAGTAGGAGAAGCTTCTCCCTTTTTACCCATGTCTTTGTGAAGTTATCTATTTGAATTTCATTATAAGAAATGGGGATGACTTGCAAGACAATAACGTTGAAGTATGAGGAGAGTGAACAATCCAAAGTCTTTTGATAACGTTTAAGTCGTTTATCAAAAATCAATGAGACCATTCATTTATATGTAGAGATTCAACTTAATATACCATATTTGGTTTATTTTTAGATGAACGTAAACTCTAATGGTTCATTCATTGATGATTTTGTTATACATTCAATGTAAATTTCATGATCCTTAACATGTTCTCAACCTTTGAAATTTTATAACCTATAATAGTAACTGAAGTGGTAATTGCTTAAGTCATAATAGTTTGATTTTGTTATATCAATATGACTATTGGAATTCCTTCAAAATTTAATAATATATTAAAATTAATTATTAATGAACAAATGATTGATCACAATAAATTTAGTATTAACTTTTGACCGTTCAATTCTCTATTCTAGATTATATAGTATCCTATATAGTTACTAATAAGATTAGCTAATACTATTAGCTAAAAATTAGAAAAAGGAATAACCTCTTAGTTGTAGGGCCAATGCTGACATGACTTCATGAGACGTAAGATTTGATTAATTAATATTATTAATAGTAATAGTTAATATATATAACAACTATTGTAATCAACTAATAATATTAATAATAAAAGTTAACTTATATAGTAACTATTATGGTTAACTAATGTTATACATAGTATTAGTTAACTTATATATATAGTAATATAATAGTTAACAAATACTATTACTGGTAATAGTTAACTTATATAGTAACTATTATTGTTAATTAATACTATTAATAGCAATAGTTAATTTATATAGTACTCCCTCCGTCCCGGAGTAAGAGTCCTACCCCTCATTTGCACGCTTATTAATAAATATTGGAAGTGATGTAAATGTTGTGAGTGTAAAAGTAAAGTAGGAGAGAGAATGAGTGGGAGAGAATAGTGAATTGATTGGTGTTGTGAGTATAAAAGTAAAATAGGAAAGAGAATGAGTGGGGTGAATAGTAAATATTTTTTGTCATTTTAGGAATAGGACTCTTACTCTGGGACGTACCAAAATGGAAAGTAGGACTCTTACTCTGGGACGGAGGGAGTAACTATTATTGTTAACTAATACTATTAATAGTAATAGTTAACTTATATAATAACTATTATGGTTAACTAATATTATTAATAGTAATAGTTAACTTCTATTTTAACTATTATGGTTAACTAATACTATTAATAGTAATAGTTAACCTATATAATAACTAATATCTTTAACTAATATTATTAGCTAATAAAAAGAATACCAAAAGTCATTTAAAATTTAGGGTGGTGATGACATGGCTTTATCAAAAGCAAGCATTAGCCAAGACATGTCCACGTGGCGATTCCACAACCTTCTGTCTCAGCTTTTATTATATATAGATTTTTGGTTCCTATTTTAATGGTATTAAAATAGGATAAGTCTAAGATGTTGTACTTCCCTCTCTTGTCCCAGAAAGAGAGTCCTATTTTGATTTTTTATAATCAACTTATATGAACTTTGACCAATTATTAATGTCAATCTAATGATCATAATGAAATTTTAAAAATTGTTATTGATAAATCACTTAATGATTTGTCGATTACAATTTTCATAATTTTATTAGAATGAGTAGATCAACATCAATGTTTGGTCAAAATTCATTTATGTTGACCATTAAAAATCAATATGAGACTATCTTTCCGGGATAGAAGGAGTATAAATTGGTTAAGTACAATTTTAATAGGATTATGAAACTATAACCAAGTTCAACAATAGAATATGCTTTGTCTCATATACCATTTCGGTTTACATTATTCTCCTTAAGCTACCATCAAAGCTACTCAATAGGAGACGAATATATACTCCCTCAGTCTCACTATATTTGGCAATAAGACAAAATCTCGTAGTTTAAGAAACTTCAATAAATGTCTTGTTCATCTGTTACATTTCCAATTCTACCCTTCTTTATGACATGAAAAGTTGCACATCAATTTTGTAATTAATTGATACATGTTCATTTAATTAGGGGTATAATGGGAAAATAAGGTATAAATTTACATTGAATTTATAAGGCTCCGTTTGTTTGGAGGAAAACATTTTCCGTAAAACATTTTCCGGTGTTTGTTAAGCACCGGAAAATGGGGAAAATGTTTTTCCCCCTTTTCTAAGGAAAATGATTTCATTACCTCCACCTAAGGAAAACATTTTCGGGAAAAGGTTAATGATACAATTTTTTTTTGAACACTCTTCCACCCTCGCCTCGCCCCTTTCCCACACCACCCACCCACCCCCAAACCCCCACCCCCGCCCCTACCCCCACCCACCTCAACCCTCCCCCCCCCCACAAAAAAAAAAAAAAAAAAAAAAAAAAAAAACTTCTTTTCACTCATAATAAAATTATTTTTGAAGACCTCCCCCTCCCCCACCCCCCACTAACCCACCACCCACTCACCCACCCATCCCCCAAAAAAAAACTTTATTTTCACTCACATTAAAATTATTATTGAAGACCTCCCCCACCCCCACCCCCACCCCACCTCACCCTTATCCTCCCACCTCCCCTACCCCCCCCCCCCAACACCACCCATCCCACCTCAACCCCCCCCCCCCCCCCCCATTCAAATTTTTTTCTCATATTTTTTGTTTCCTATAATAAATTTTTTTCTCATAATAAAATTAATTTTTGCTAATATGAAAATGTTAAACATTTTCCTTAGATTTACCAAACAACCAAAAATATGTTTATGTCATTTTCTGGAAAACATGTTTATTTTTCGAAAAACATTTTCCAGGAAATCATTTTAGAAATGTGCCAAACATAGTGAGACGGAGGGAGTAGTAAATATCCATTTATTGATATTGACAAGAATGACATAATAATATGGGCAAATTGCACTTTAGTTACCTGAGTTTGTCGTCATGTTTCAATTGGTTATCCAATTTGTGTTTGCTACAATTTGGTTGCTGAATATGTCTTTTTGTTGCAATCAGGTGTAATTTTGGTTAGCTCGTTAGAAAACTAATGAAAATGGATGAAAAATGTAACAAGCATATTTCAAAATTGCAATAATCACCCTTATAGTCTAAATTATCCCACTTCACCCTATAGCTCCTAACGAATGTTAAAAAACTAACATAATTTGATATTCACATGTCCCATGATGGGTGTTTCATAATTTTCATTTTATTTATTACATAAAAATTATTAAAAAAAAATGATATCTACTATAAAAAAAGAAAAAAAGTCACCCAATTATAAATACTCACTCCGTCCCATCCAAAATAAGATTCTTGGTCCCGACTAGAGCCGTCAATTTGGGCTGAGCCCGTTGGGCTAGCCCGGCCCGCCATTGAAAAAGGGTGTGTTGGGCCCTAAATATACTAACCCAAATACAAGTGGGCCTATTTGGGCTAGCCCATTTGGGTTATGGGCCAAACGGGTTTGGGACGGGCCAACCCACTTTTTTTTTTTCCTTTTTTTTTAAACCAGATTACATCTTTCTAAAACTACCCCTCATTCTCCCACTTAATTACGCTTCTGCCACCGCCTTCCTTTCCCCTATTTAAAGGATGCCTCATTGTAGCTAGGTTTGCCAAATTAATCACTCAAATCGCCCCCCTTCAGAAAAATAAAATCCCTAATTTCTTCTTTATTTCTCCAATTTCTTGCGGTACTGGTTCAATTCAATTAACAATGGAGTCGTCTTCAAGAAACAAATCGAGCGGGAAGCCCCATTACAGTAGCTTTCCTAGGTCGATTTCGCCTTCTCCTAGGTTCTGTTCGTCCACGATATCATCCTCCTCCTCTTCCTCCGCATTCGCTTCGTCAATGTCAAGTTTCTCAACCCAACCCGACTCCGCCATGTACGCCAGATCCGCATCGCCAACCAGAGTCAGCATTCGCGGATCTTCGCCGTCCGTTCGCTTGTGCAAATTCTTCCTTTTTTTTTTTTTTTTTTTTTTTAACTAGCAGGTGACTTGGGCTCTTGGCCCGCCTGGCCCACTAACCCAAGGTGGGGTGGGTTGGCATTTTCTCAGCCCGCCAAGAATTTGGGCCAGCCCGCCCCGCTTGAAGGTGGGCTATGGTGGGTTGGGCCCAACCCGCCCCGCCAGCCCGTATTGACGGCTCTAGTCCCGACACGGGGATTAAGGATTGAATAGTAGGTGTTGTGAGTATGAAGCAGAGAGAAATTGGGTGGGGAATAATAAATGAAAAGTTGTTGTGAGTATGACAAGTGGGTCCTACTAATAAAAGAAGTAATAAAAGCTTTCCATTTTGGGATCTATTTCAAGTGGGACACCCAAAACGGCAAAACGTCATATTTCGTGTGGGACGGAGGGAGTATATCATTCAGTGGGTATAGTTTTCTCTCTCTTCTTTGGGCAGTAATTTTTTTTTTGGTGCATGTGTGCAGTAGATGGAGTGGGTATTTAATATGAGAGAGAAAAGGGTAAATATGTAAATTTTAGGGGTCATTAATTGATTCTTTAGTTTTTAAACATTCGTTAGGAGCTAAGGAGCGAAGTGGGATAATTTAGACTATAGGGGTGATTATGCAATTTTAAAAGATACTTGTTACGTTTTTCATCCATTTTCATTAGTTTTTTAACAGGCTAACCAAAATTACACCTGATTGCAACAAAAAGACATATTCAGCAACCAAATTGTAACAAATATAAATTGGATAACCAATTGAAACATGACGACAAACTCAGGTAACTAAAGTGCAATTTGCCATAATAATAATATTTGCAGAATGTTTAAAACAACCATGAAACAAATCTTGCACACAACAAGCTACAGATAATTAAGATAATCTTAGAACTACGAAGTATATGCACTTGTTTTTCCATTATTATTAATTATAACTCTTTTGAAGTGTGATCGGCTAAATGATAAAGTATGGGTAATTATCTCAAAATCAATTATCAATGAGAAGAGTAGCTCAGAATTTCTAACTTGTTAATTTCAATGTGAGATAACTATTCTAACACGCCCCTGTTTGCACTCGAGAAAGAGGAGATCCTCGCTCGCCTTTTTCTTGTTGATTTGAGAGTCGCCACCATGTTGTTGAACGGAACACGGACCGTGAGATTCTTGAGTTCGGGGGTTAAGTTATGGATTGGGAAGGTAAAGGAGCACCCAATCTAGGATTGGTCTTGCTTAGGTGTTTTTAATCAAATAAAGAACAAATAATTAAAACAAGTAAAACCAATAATTAATTTTTAATTATTGGAATGTCGGATCATGTGCTTCGAGACCATCTCCATGGATTGGAGAGACTCTAGGCTGATCCTTTTAATGGGTTACACTACTCTAAAACAAAGAATGAGATGAGAAGTAGAGGTTAAAAGCGTAGGAGTTTACCTAAAGCGTTCTTGAGATTCCAATTGATGGCCTTGCTTAAGGTCTTGAAGATCCAAGAGTTTTGTGATGATTTTGGCTTGAGAAGATGAGTTTTTGGTGGTGTTTTGGTGTGAGGGAGGAGTAAAAAGGGATTCTTTGGAGAGGACTGATTAGAGAGTTGTTAACCTCTTTTTGTGGTGAAAGAACTCTATTTTATAAGTATTGGATTACTTAGGGACCAAGTCTAGGAGTCATAAGTTTAGTAGGAAATAGAGTCCTTATTTGGAGAGGTTAAAGGAGGTAGGAAATCACCTAGGAAGCCTCCTATTATATATTCCCCGGATTAGGAGAGTGTTGGCCAAGAAAGAGATCGGGTCGGAGAAGGAAAGTGGATTAGGCCCGCAGACAGAGGAGTTGTCTCGTACGAGACATTGATGTCTCGTACGAGGCATCTAGTGTTTTAATATTGTTTTGTCCTTGTCTATAGTTTCTTTGTTCAGTTTATCCCCTGACTAACGGAGTCAGTTAGAAACTTAATGAAATATGATGAAACTAACGAGTTTTCATCCAAACACGAAGGCGAGACACAAGAGTAGTGTAATCATAAATTTGAGTTTAAAATGGGGTGTCTACAGAGCCCCTCGGCGGCGATACTTATGGAAGAAGTAATGTCATCGATAGAAAAGGCACCATTTAGAACTTTGGGTATGGTCGTGCTAGAAAGCTGCCTACGTATCCTCCGGAAAGGAATCAGGCCAAACGTAGTTCGACTCCGAAAACACGCAAAAAACGGTCGTTTGAGGTATTTTGAAAATCAATTTGAAAACAATACTGCAGTAAGTAAAGTTTAGAGCTAGAGAGAGTAACCCATACTGAGGAATCAATGTCCTTGACCCAATTCTGAATATAACTTCTATTGCTGATGGAGCGTCGCGGTTGGCGGTGTTGAAGTTGTTGGGGAATATCCTCTTTCAATGCTCCTACATTAAAAGTACTGGATATTATCCTCTCTCAATGGCCGAAGCTGATCGAGAGTACTGGATCCCTAGATGTTCTCTTCCAATGGCCGCGGCTGATCGAAAGTACTGAACATGTCCTCTTCCAATTCATCATTGAAAGTACTGAACGATTTGATGTCGATCCCAGACTTTGTAGAATTTCTTGAATATCCTCTCTCAATGGCCGTAGATGATCGAAAGTACTGGACATTATCCTCTCTCAATGCTCTTACATTATGAGTACTGGATGCAGAATCTCTTGATTTGATGTAGATTTGTAGAATATCTTAAATATCCTATCTCAATGGCCATAGCTGATCCAAAGTACTAAACATTATCCTCTCTCAATGCTCTTACGTTGAAATTACTGGATGCAGAATCTCTTGATTTGATGTAGATTTGTAGACTTCTGAATATCCTCTCTCAATGGCCGTAGCTGATCGAAAGTACTGGACATTATCCTCTCTCAATGATCTACATTGAAAGTGCTGGATGGAGAGGTGTCTGAATTCTCTGGGGATCATTTGATCGCTGTTGATTTTTTTTTAGCACGGATTGGTTTATGTACCTGTTAATACAACAAGTAGAACCTATTCTAGCAAGCAATTTAACTTTGATTTTAGTTTGTGATTGGACTCATGTGACGGTGACAAATTTATGTGCATGCCCGGTCAGTCAACCTTGGTGTAAGTAGTGTGAATAGTATGGATTCATGATGGGATGTTTATTGGTGATTAACTGTATGTGTTGATTTGTGTGTGTGTGTGGGGACAAGTGTTTGACAAGTTGGGACCTAATCAGGTTTTCTGCAGAGATGATGCTACGGAGTTTCTTCGATGGTTGTCTCGTGCCAGATGATCCATCCAGATCGTTCCCTTAGTCATGTCATGTCAAGGGAGACAACTATTTGTCCGACAACCAATGATATTGATCAATGTGCAAGCTCTAAGTAGGCCAAGCGTACATTGTTGACAACTCTAGAGTTCCATGTCCGAAAAGTCTCTAGAGAAGGTGATGAGAAACATTATCTATTCCCCCATGTTGATTTCATGCTTTGGTCTAAGTCAAGCCCCAAGAATCTTGTATGTTGTAGATGACTTCGTGAACAGGCTTATGAGGTAGTTTGATTTGAAGAAGAGGGCTCTCCCGCTTGTTGGATTTGAAAGAGGTTGAAGAACAAAATGATTTGAAGAATGTTCTCTCTCTCTCTCTTTCTCTCTCTCTCTCTATCTCTCTCTCTCTCTCTCTCTCTCTATATATATATATATATATATATATATATATATATATATTTTTTTATTTTTTTTATGACGCACCCTGATTTTTTGCCTAGACCGTCCTTTCAGGTTTTCAATCTAGTGGGCATCTCTTTTGCGTCTCTTTTCATTTTTTTTGACATAGTATGAACTCGAAGATAACTCAGAGAGAAGAGGAGAGTTTTGTCTCTTATTGGGAAAGAGACATGCAAGATTTTTGGGTTTGAATGTATTAGACATTTTTAGCTATCGACTTGGCTTTTGGGAAATGTGTTCCAAGCATTGACTCGGTGGGGATAACGCACTTTGTAATGAGAGTTAGAGGCGAAGAGGATAGCCCCTAGTGCGGATTTACTTTGACGAGTTCATATGTTTCGAGAATGAATAGACTAGGGAAGGAAAGGATCAAAAGCCCCTAGATTTGATGCTTGGATTTGAAGAAAGTTTATGAGAGTGGAGAAGAGGAAGCCCCTAGACTCAACAATGAACGCTACGTGGCTCAAATACTAGAAAGATAGTTCTACCTTTAATGGACCCTAGTATTTATTTTTGATGTCTTAAGTGTTTGTCCAATTCATTTTTGCAAGTGAATCATCTAGAAATGTCTTAAAAAGTTTTGAGGAGAAGGCCTAATCATTAGTGCACATCTTCGGATTTCTTCATGAGTGATATCTACGGATGATGGAGACGGTCTTCAAGTTAGGAGTCTCATTTTTTCTTCATTTGGATTTGATATTCGCTGTAGGAGGAGATGAGAGGCTTCCTTTTTTACTTCATTGTGTGTGGTTGAAACTCATTCTTTGTTGGGTTGTGAAAGCTTGAGAGTTTTTTTAAGCTTGAATTGAGTAGCCCCACTTTTGTTTGGGAATGATAATGCCTTTGGCTTTCCATTGTGGTCCTTCGACTTTTGACATGAACGTGGTGATAGTAATGTGTAACCCCTAGTAATGTGTAGCCCCTAGGCCTTCTCACTTGTTTAGACATTTCTATTATCAATTGCAAGGTTTTAGATTAATGACAATTATTGCTTGCGGATCCATTTCATGAATTAGAGAGATATTCAGAAGGTAGAACAACATTAGAGTAGTGTATAGGAAATGGGAATGACTTTTATTAATAACTAGAATTCAAAAATAGACTCGATAGTTGACACAAACTACAAAGAAGTGAGATGGACTAGAATGACAGAACGACTCTTCAAGTTCATACTAGGAAATTAAAACCTATTCTATTTCTAGGGAGAAAGGGAGAGGATAGTTGTAGCCCCAAAGTCGTTGGTCTTGATTTCTTCTTGAGGCTTCATTCTTCTTTGTGTAGCTAAGGGAGAGGGTTGATAGTAACACTTGGTATATCTATTTCCTTCTTAATCAATGAGGTCTTGGATGACATCCTTCAAGTGGTGATAAGAGTTGGTGTCATGGCCGGGATCATTGTGAAACTTGCAGAATGAGGGGATACGATCGTAGTGATAGTTCATCTTGTGAGTAGTCCCTTTTCTAGGTTTTATTTTTCCTTCCTTTAAGAGGATGTCAAGGATACCCTCTTGAGTAACCCCTTCAAGATTATCGTAGTGCCTTGTCGTTCCCATCTTAGTAAATTTGGATATATTAGGGTCACAGAGCCGCCTCTTCTTCTTAGGCGTGGTTGCTTCACAAAGGGCTTCGGCCTCCTTTCTATAGCATTCCTTTTGAGCTTGCAAGCGTGCTTGAAGTGTGCCGATCTTACTCTCGTAGAAATCCTCTTGAGTTTGTAGACGGGTTTGAAATGCCTCAATATCTTTCTTGTGACACTCTTCTTGGGATTGTAGGCGATCGTGAAGGGTTGCGACTTCTTTCTCATAGTAATCCCCTTGGGTTTGTAAGCGAGTCATGAATTCTCCCTCCATTTTCCGCTTGAAGTCAGTGTATAGGGAAGTGGCGCCTACTTCGACCATTTGAATTACTTCCCCTTTTAGTCGGGTCTTGAGATCATGGGCCTTTTGCATAGACTTGGTGTCGGACATGGCGTTGGAGGAGTTTGGAACGATCTAGTTGCAATTTGGATGGACCTAATGGTATAGAGATTGCGTTAAACCCAGATTAAGGTCCCAACAAGTCTACTTTATGAGGTGTATTGGCTTAGGAGTGAGTGAAGGTTGACTAAACAAGCACAACACAGAAACTGACACGGACAAAAGGGGATGTCTCGTACGAGACATCCAGCACCAATCACAGAATTACAGTTTTTTAATCCTAATTTTGGTCGGACGGAACTTAATCCGTTTTAGGGGTTTCTATCTAATATCCTGGAATAGTGGATTCTGTCACCCTAGAATATGAGCCCCTTATGTTTTCACCTGTATTGCACTCTCCCAAACAGACAATTTGGGCAAAGGTCCCATATTCTCATCGGAATCCACCATTCAATTTAGCCAAACCTAAGTGATTCCGTAATTGTTTTGCACTTTGTTAAACAATGCCGTTTATGCAATCAAACCTTATGTATTCTTGTAAGGGACGACCGAAAGGGACTTTGTTGTGTTGGTGTTAGTGCCCTAGGCACGTTTGTTAAACGTTGTATGTGTTATCATTATATTCATATTAATGAAGAGATATTTAGGTTATTATTAATGCTCATGTTTGCTTATAATAATCTATGTCCCTAGAGCTTGTTAAGCACTAGTATAAAGGCTAAATGATCATGGGATGATCATGTTAGATTTATGGGTACTTATTTGGAACAAGGTACTGGACATGACCCGCTGTATGAGATTTATGTCATGGTATATGTCGTACATATATCTCAAATTAGTTATGTCATTTGAATCTTTAGACATGAAGTTATTATAGTCTTCCACTTGATGAAGATTATGTTTGACATATTTAAACGCTACCTTTAACCAGGTAGTTATAAAGGGTATGATTGGTATAATCAGATTCACGTAGGGAAGAATAATAAGCTAAATGGATGTGTCCCTCTTCGGAGAGATGTCAAGCTTGGGCCCCTCGAAGGAATGATGTTGATGAAATGTTTGGCCAAACTCAAATGGATTGATTGGATTAATGTCATTTGGATTATCAACATACTCGGGATCGAGAAAAGTATTGAACAATACAAGTTGACTTGTTGACAATGACTTATGTTCAATGACATCGAGGACAAATGGATTATGACATATTCTAAAGGAATGTGAACTTGTATCTAGTTACACTATTTGGGTAGGTATGACGGTTTGCTAGAACCTAATCATATCTTATGGGTTTATGTTTGAACCCATTGCCAACTTAGTGTAATCCTAGAGGGTCACACACAATAGAACGAATCTTAAAAGGACTTAATTGGAATTATAGGTCGAAGGGCCTTTGAGGAATATTAGGAATTTAGAGGAGAAAACAGAAAAAAGGGGTGGTCTGGGCGGACCTCAAAAAGGACCCGGGCGGACCTTTTGAGGGTCCGGGCGGACCTCCTATAAGACCCGGGCGGACCTCTAGGGTTTCTGCCCAGAACTTTCCTGTTCCGTTTTCTTGCGGGTTTGGTCACTTGTTACCTATTTGGAATAGGTGAAACAAGTATAAAACTCCCCTCTAGTTGCCCTAATCAGTCCTAAGTATTGTGTTATGTTTATGAGTGCTGTAGACACCCCGCCTTGGACCGCTCACCCCGATTGCACACTTGATTTTGTGTTTCTCCCTCTTTTAAGTGTTTTCTGTTAGTTTCTGTTACTTTGGTTAAGTTCTAGACGGACTCCGTTAAGTTCCGGGACTAAACTGAATAACAGTTCTAACTTTCTAGTCCATTCTGTCAAAAATCGCTTTTCAAAGTCGCGCGCCTCCGCCCCTTGAGGCCAGATGCGCGCGCCTTCCATCGCCTAGGTGGGATGCGCGCGCTTCTGGGGTGTGTCAGTTACAGATTCTCCCCAAGAATCTCTCCCTTGCTCATTATACATGATTTTGCCCGGGAAAGATTTCTTGGAGACTCCGTTTGGCTCCAAAAACAGTCCTCTTTCAACTATAAAAACCCCTCCAATCCATCATTGGAGGGGACCTTGGACATCACTCCTTTTAGACCTTTTCCTCACTTGCTTTTCTAGAATTTTCCTTGGGATTTCTTTGAAACCTTTGTCAACTAAACATTCAACCTCTTCTTCAAGGCTTTTCAAAGGATACTATAGGTAAATGTCTTAAGCATTTTTCTTCTTCTTCTTCTTCTTCTTCTTCTTCTTTAATCAAATGTTCAATCACCCCAAAACCATTTGGGACATGACACCAATGGTCCTTTCATTACATTGAATTGGCCTAGGAGTCATCTCCCTACATTTTAAACTTCAAAACCCCTTTTATCATCATTCAAATAGGAAGAACACATTTATCTTAAAAGTGAATTATGAATAAACAATACCGACTTTGCTCGGGCGAAATGGGTGTTTAAGTACTTCTCATTTCGTAACCTAACCCCCGAACCCCTCATCCCAAAGAATCTCTGTTTCCGTAAATCAAACTTAGGCTCATAAACATTAGGTTTTTTTTTTTTTGTGTGCTCTAACTTTTGCCTAGGTTGATTTGATGGTTTCATCCTAGCGAGCTCTTTTTTTTTTTTTTTTTTAATCCCCCTTTGAAAACTTTACTTGACTTCTTCATGATTGTTGCTCCACCTTGTTTGTCTTGGCTTCGTCGTTGATGTTGGCGTCGATGTTTAGCCCCTAGGCGTTCAAGTGATGGCCTTGTTCTAAAACTTGTTTAGACATTTTTTCATCATTTTGCCAAAAATTAGATCGAACAACTTGGAAGAGTGTATAAGGACAAGAACGACTTTTATTTGATAAGAAGACTCGACACTTAACATGGGACGAGAGAAAACATTAATGCACACAAAAGAGGACTTTTGACTCTTTTTTTTTTTTTTTTATTCCTACTACTAGGTAGAGAAGAGAAACGGAGATTGTTGTCGTCGTCCTCTTTGTTGAAGCCCCATTTCAAAACCAAGCCACTTCTTTGATGAGTTGCTCTTCACCCACGGTAAATTCGCCGTTGTCGATCAAATCTTGGATGATGTTTCGGAGAAGGAAGCACCCTTCGGTAGTGTGGACACTATGCTTGTGGTAGCCGCACCATTCACCATGAGCATGATTTTTCAGTATCGCCTTCGGCTTGTACCCCTCCAAAGGTTTGATCTTCCCTCTTGCCACCAAAATTTCAAATGGCTCGGCTTGGGTTACTCCTTGGAGAGGAGTGAAAACTCGGTTGTTGGTGGTACCTTTGTAGCTTTTGAGGGTCGGGCCACTTGAGCATGCTTTATCATTGAACTTTGCTTTGTTGTCGGTGAGCTCTTGCAAATGGGCTTTGAGTTCGGAAACCTCTTCCTTGTGAATTCTTCTTTCATAATCAAGATGGGCCTTGAGTTCGGAAACCTCTTCTTTGTGAATCCTCTTGTCGATATCGAAACGGGCTTGCCACAAATTGTCTTTACGGCGGGCATCCTCGACAATCCTATCCATTTGTTCCCCCATTGATTTCATTATGTTGAGTAACCCTTCGTTGGACACGAAATCATTTCCACCGTTGTTGTTGTTGCCGTTGGAAGCCATTGGACCTATTGAAAGAGCACGGTTGATCTTAGATTGGCCCCACAAACATCTTTTGGATAAAATGAATTAACCCACAAACAAAGAAAAAGACTCAACCACATAAGGAAAAACGATTCTTTTTTGTTTTTTTGTTTTTTTTTTATTTACAAAAGTCGGAAGGACGGAGTCCTTTTTTGGGGTTTCTAGAAAAAATAGTGGAATCGTCACACAATTATATAGACCTTCTCGCGGTCCCATATACTCATCGGATTCTACCACGCTTGTGAGCCCTACATGTGTCGGGATTAAACTAAATTAATGTAGTAAATCATACATGCGGGGACGGATTTTTATTTTCGTCCAAAATAGCCACTTTTGGGGACGGAGTTTTATTTCGTCCATTGCAACAAATTGGCATGTATGATTTGAAGACATTAGTTTAGGGAAATCTCGGCACATGGAAACCGACTTGAGTCACGGAGTGTTAGACCCTAGACTAGAATTGTGTGGCTTGTGCTCGGCTTGAATATGAGGCTCAAAGGTCACCCCCGGCATGTAGTCATGAACTACGCCACGGGCTGAGGTTTACCGCTTCGAAAGAGCCAAGGTCGAGTGGAGCTTGAAACTTTCTAGGACGGGCCTCGACGGGTTTGGGGTTGGACTTGTGAGACTCGATAGTGAGCAGTTGATAAGAATATGTGCATGTAGTGTGAGGTCTAACATGTGACAAAACATTTTTTTTTAAAAGGAAATTAAAAAAAACAAATAAGCACGTAATTTACAACTTTCGAATCACCCGTGTGACCGATAAAAATAAACAGAAAGTAAAAGAAATTGTATGCAGGCCCGGTGCCCACACACTGTCATTCTGTTCTGTTTCTGTGAACTGTTCTGTTCGGGGAATGCGCCCAGAAGCGCGCGCATTGGGTTGCCTATGCGGAAGGCGCGCGCGTGAGAGGAAGAAGGGCAGAGGCGCCCGCTTCTGGGTGAGAACCTGCAAATCAGTGGGTTCAAGGGATTGCCTTGACCCTTAATTAAGAAAACTTTCCCCTGCAGTAATTGTTAGCACAGAAATATGGAATTGAAGGACAAGAAAGGAGGCGGGCGATTCTGGTAATTGGGGTCGGACGCGAGCGCTTTAGGCCAAGAAGGCCAGAGGCGCGCGCTTCCCACCCTTTTTACCAGAATGCCCAGAAAACAGTAATAAGAACACCAAAAGTTAAGAACGCAAGTTTAACCCTCTATCATTCCCCAACGGAGTCGCCACTGTAGATACCCCGGGGAACCACGGCTTGGCTAGAGCGGTGAATTATCCTAGGATGTCTAACTTGTTTTTAGATTGTTTAGAGTCGCCACCTATGTTTTCAAAGGAACATAAGAAAAACCTAGAAATAGCCTAATTTATGTACAAAACCAGAGATTCGGGAGAGAAGGGTTCGGGGGTTAGGTGACGGAGTGGGAAGTACTTAAACACCCACTCCGCCCCGCTTACGCCGGGTCTTGCTACTATTGGTGTTCTAATATTTACATGTCCTTCAATTAATTAAATAGAAATGTGCTAACAATTGTGATGAGAAGAAAAGGGGAAATAAAGGGGAAATGAAATAGAATTGTGTTTATTTATTTAATGATAAAGATTACATGTAACAAGTAATGCTAAAGAATTATATTAAGAGATGAAGAGAAATTAACATGGTGAATTAAAGTTAAGATTAAAATGTAGGGAGATAACCTTAACTAACTTCAATATGTGAAGTAGTCATGTTGGTCATGTCCCATTAATGGGGATTGCATACATTGACTAGAACATGAATAGAATAAAAAAAAGAAGACTTGTACCTTTAGAAAGAAGACTTCAAACTTGGACTTGAAAATGATGTTGTTGTGTAGAGATTTGTGTAGAACAATTTGTGTAGAGTCTTGTTACTAAGAACTCTTGTTGGGAGAATTTGTGTATAATGTAGTTGGTGAATCAAGGTTGGAGTCCAAAAAAGAAGTCCAAAAAGAGTCCAAAAAGAAGTCCCTTTCCAAGGTAGAAGATGATGGTTTTTATAGGTAAAAAAGAGAGGGAAATGATGGAGGGAAAAGATGATCATCCATGTGAAATGGAATTGACCAATCAAAAATAAGATAAATAAAATAATAAATAAAAGAAATAAAAGAAAATCAAATAAAATAAAAAGGAAATATTTTGTTTTAATGAAAAGGCTAGAAGTGTGGGATTGGGAGTTAATGAGAAAGGGGGGATGAATGTGGATGTAAAAAGATGGTTTTTGTGATCAAGAAAAGATGTTTGTAAATAAGAAAAGGGAGGGAAATAAGGTGCAATCCGTTACTGCCATATCGGACAGCGCGCGAGTCCCGCCTTTGGGACGGGAGGCGCGCGCGGCCCGTTAGCAGTGCCGGAAGCGCGCGATTCTAAAAATGACAGAAAGGCAGAAATGACTCTAAAATTAATTCTGTTATGCAGTTCAGTCCAAAACTAACGGAATCAGTTAGGAACTTAACCGAAGTAACAGAAATCAATGAAAATAAGTTAAATAAAAATACTTTGTATGCAATCGGGGTGAGAGGTCCAAGGCGGGGTGTCTACAGAGCCCTCGGCGACGTGGATTGCGAAGCAAAACGCGTCGACGAAAGAAAGACAACCGCCGAGGACATCGACAAGAGAAAACAAAGACTCGATAAAGCAGGAATTTGAAATTACAAAGGATCGAAATGCGCTCCCTTTGTGAGCGACTTTTGCTGATGGAAGAGGTATGGTGATTTGAGCGGTCCACCATGGACCAAAGTTGGTGCGCGGTGCGGCATATTCTGATGCGCTGTGCGGCGGTATGGTGATTTGAGCGGTCCACCATGGACCAAAGTTGGTGCGCGGCGGCATATTCTGATGCGCTGTGCGGCGGTATGGTGATTTGAGCGGTCCACCATGGACCAAAATTGGTGCGCGGTGAGGCATATTCTGATGCGCTGTGCGGCGGTATGGTGATTTGAGCGGTCCACCATGGACCAAAGTTGGTGCGCGGTGCGGCATATTCTGATGCGCTGTGCGGCGGTATGGTGATTTGAGCGGTCCACCATGGACCAAAGTTGGTGCGCGGTGCGGCATATTCTGATGCGCTATGCCGCACTTGTTGATTCTGGTGCTTTGTGCGGCACCTGGTGCTCTGTCCGGCACCTGTTATGTGTATGCTTTGCAGATATACGTGCTTGTGTGAGATGTGAAATAGGAATTGCGAGAGAAAATTGTGATTGTGGTAAGAATGTAGAAAGTGATCTCGTGTGCGGTGTGATTTTGAGGAAAGCATTGGATGTATTCATACCTTCACTTACCATTGCCGCTTGAGTGGAGATGGATTCTTGATGTCTGCGGAGGATGCTTTGATGGAGAATGTCCATTCTTTAGATGCCCTTGATGTTGGGTTGGCGAGATGGTACTCTGGATGATGGGTTGGTCGTGCCAAAGGCTGCCTACGTATCCCTTTAAGAGAATCAGACCAGCGTAGTTCAAGGATGATGGAGAACGCTGGAGGAGAGAGGCTAGGAGCAAAGCAAAGTAAAGCACATAATTTTGCACATAGAAAGAAGAAAAAGAAAGAAAAAATCTTTTTTTTTTTTTTTTTTTTTTTTAAGGTTCGTGGGTGAACCATTTTAGCCATTGTGTGTTTGTAAAGCCAACCCAAGATCAAGTCATGCTCAGTCGAAGTCTGGATTGCCTCGCTTGAATTCTGTTTTCGCTGTGTGCCCCAACGAGATTGATGTCTAGCCCCAAGAGATTTGTGGTTATGGGGCTTCAAAAAGGATTTTGATGCCGAGATGAGGGGTTGCTGATTGTAAAGCCCCTAGAATGCCTTTGATGCCAAATTTTGAGGGACTTGCATAGCTCCAAGATAAATCGAGAAAGGTCCATTTGATTGGGGGAAAACGAGGCATGGCACCGCGACAAGAGGGCTTTTTGAGAGGGACTTTGAGGATAGTTTCACACATCTTTCTTGAGCATATCCCCTAGAGGTATTGATTGTCAAGTGAAGCAAAAGAAGTCCTTGTCCTTGAGTCACATAGCCCCTAGGGCGTCACCATTTGAGCAAAGCAAGAGTGACTCATCCTCGTGTGAGGGAATAAACGTGAGAGGATATGGCAAGAGCTACTCCATTTCTCGGGAGCCCAAAAGACTTTCGGCGTACTTTTAGAAGCACATACTTGAAGAAGCCTTGAAAACTGAGACAATGTTGTTGCTATTTGTTGCCCAAGCCAATTGACTAGCTAGGGATTATTTGTGCAACCTCGTGCCCTTTTATGATGGGCTTGTTCTCGGATGGATCTTGGTAACCACGGGCCTTCTTTTCATGAACCCAAAAATGCACACTGCTGGAGAATGATGCCGATAACCCAAGACAACCTTTGATGGTGCTATATCTTGTCGAGCCTTTTGCAATACCAAAGTTGACTCGGTGGGGAATCGACTTGTTGAGGAGATTCAATGTAGAACTTATCTTTTGAGAGGCCGGGGATCTCCATTTCTCTTTCCCTTCTCTCTCTCACTCTCTCATTTTTTTTTATGACGCACCCTGTTTTTTTGCCTAGACCGCCCTTTCGGGTTTTCAATCTAGCGGGCATCTCTTTTGCGCCTTCATCACTTTTTTTTTTTACTCAATTGATGAGGAAGTGTGCATTGACTCTAGCTGAGGAGATAAGACATGTGATTTTGCGGTGGAGACCTTTTGTCACTAATGATGAGTGACATTGACTTGACTAGGGAAGTGTCCCTAGTATTGACATGTATTTTTTATTGAATTGAATGACTCGCGAAGGCAAGTAAGTCATTAAGAGAGAAGAGAAGGAAAGCCCCAATTTGATTGCAAGAAATTGGGAGTATGCAGAAAGAATAGAAGTCCCTAGACTCGACAAAGGAGCGCGAAATGATTCCTAATCTAAGAAAGTTGTTCAATCTTTTTGGTGATTAATTCATTGGCAAATGAATCGTACAAAGATGTCTTGACAAGTTTCGAGATGAAGGCCGATCACCATAACGCGCTAGGGCTAAACATTTCTTCTTTCTTGCATGAGACCGGACCCGCGGGTTGCCTACGTTCCTCCAGTGTAGAGGCTCAGGTCACCGTAGTTCTTGTGGATTCTCCATTCTTCGTGATGAATTGTTGCTTCGTCCTTCGTTGGTGGATGATGATGATGATCTTGATGTGAACTTCTTTGATTGAGGGGGATTTTTTTTTTTTTTTTTTTTTTTTTTTTTTTTTGTGTGCTCTAACTTTTGCCTAGGTTGATTTGATGGTTTATCCTAGCGAGCTCTTTTTTTTTTTTTTTTTTTAATCCCCCTTTGAAAACTTTACTTGACTTCTTCATGATTGTTGCTCCACCTTGTTTGTCTTGGCTTCGTCGTTGATGTTGGCGTCGATGTTTAGCCCCTAGGCGTTCAAGTGATGGCCTTGTTCTAAAACTTGTTTAGACATTTTTTCATCATTTTGCCAAAATTAGATCGAACAACTTGGAAGAGTGTATAAGGACAAGAACGACTTTTATTTGATAAAGAAGACTCGACACTTAACATGGGACGAGAGAAAACATTAATGCACACAAAAGAGGACTTTTGACTCTTTTTTTTTTTTTTTATTCCTACTACTAGGTAGAGAAAGAGAAACGGAGATTGTTGTCGTCGTCCTCTTTGTTGAAGCCCCATTTCAAAACCAAGCCACTTCTTTGATGAGTTGCTCTTCACCCACGGTAAATTCGCCGTTGTCGATCAAATCTTGGATGATGTTTCGGAGAAGGAAGCACCCTTCGGTAGTGTGGACACTATGCTTGTGGTAGCCGCACCATTCACCATGAGCATGATTTTTCAGTATCGCCTTCGGCTTGTACCCCTCCAAAGGTTTGATCTTCCCCTTGCCACCAAAATTTCAAATGGCTCGGCTTGGGTTACTCCTTGGAGAGGAGTGAAAACTCGGTTGTTGGTGGTACCTTTGTAGCTTTTGAGGGTCGGGCCACTTGAGCATGCTTTATCATTGAACTTTGCTTTGTTGTCGGTGAGCTCTTGCAAATGGGCTTTGAGTTCGGAAACCTCTTCCTTGTGAATTCTTCTTTCATAATCAAGATGGGCCTTGAGTTCGGAAACCTCTTCTTTGTGAATCCTCTTGTCGATATCGAAACGGGCTTGCCACAAATTGTCTTTACGGCGGGCATCCTCGACAATCCTATCCATTTGTTCCCCCATTGATTTCATTATGTTGAGTAACCCTTCGTTGGACACGAAATCATTTCCACCGTTGTTGTTGTTGCCGTTGGAAGCCATTGGACCTATTGAAAGAGCACGGTTGATCTTAGATTGGCCCCACAAACATCTTTTGGATAAAATGAATTAACCCACAAACAAAGAAAAAGACTCAACCACATAAGGAAAAACGATTCTTTTTTGTTTTTTTGTTTTTTTTTATTTACAAAAGTCGGAAGGACGGAGTCCTTTTTTGGGGTTTCTAGAAAAAATAGTGGAATCGTCACACATTTATATTATAGACCTTCTCGCGGTCCCATATACTCATCGGATTCTACCACGCTTGTGAGCCCTACATGTGTCGGGATTAAACTAAATTAATGTAGTAAATCATACATGCGGGGACGGATTTTTATTTTCGTCCAAATAGCCACTTTTGGGACGGAGTTTTATTTCGTCCATTGCAACAAATTGGCATGTATGATTTGAAGACATTAGTTTAGGGAAATCTCGGCACATGGAAACCGACTTGAGTCACGGAGTGTTAGACCCTAGACTAGAATTGTGTGGCTTGTGCTCGCTTGAATATGAGGCTCAAAGGTCACCCCCGGCATGTAGTCATGACTACGCCACGGGCTGAGGGTTTACCGCCTCGAAAGAGCCAAGGTCGAGTGGCTTGAAACTTTCTAGGACGGGCCTCGACGGGTTTGGGGTTGGACTTGTGAGACTCGATAGTGAGCAGTTGATAAGAATATGTGCATGTAGTGTGAGGTCTAACAAGTGACAAAACATTTTTTTTTTAAAAGGAAATTAAAAAAAACAAATAAGCACGTAATTTACAACTTTCGAATCACCGTGTGACCGATAAAAATAAACAGAAAGTAAAAGAAATTGTATGCAGGCCGGTGCCCCACACTGTCATTCTGTTCTGTTTCTGTGAACTGTTCTGTTCGGGGATGCGCCCAGAAGCGCGCGCATTGGGTTGCCTATGCGGAAGGCGCGCGCGTGAGAGGAAGAAGGGCAGAGGCGCCCGCTTCTGGGTGAGAACCTGCAAATCAGTGGGTTCAAGGGATTGCCTTGACCCTTAATTAAGAAAACTTTCCCCTGCAGTAATTGTTAGCACAGAAATATGGAATTGAAGGACAAGAAAGTAGGCGGGCGATTCTGGAATTGGGGTCGGACGCGAGCGCTTTAGGCCAAGAAGGCCAGAGGCGCGCGCTTCCCACCCTTTTTACCAGAATGCCCAGAAAACAGTAATAAGAACACAAAGTTAAGAACGCAAGTTTAACCCTCTATCATTCCCCAACGGAGTCGCCACTGTAGATACCCCGGGAACCACGGCTTGGCTAGAGCGGTGAATTATCCTAGGATGTCTAACTGTTTTTAGATTGTTTAGAGTCGCCACTATGTTTTCAAAGGAACATAAGAAAAACCTAGAAATAGCCTAATTTATGTACAAAACCAGAGATTCGGGAGAGAAGGGTTCGGGGGTTAGGTGACGGAGTGGGAAGTACTTAAACACCCACTCCGCCCCGCTTACGCGGGTCTTGCTATACATTGGTGTTCTAATATTTACATGTCCCTTCAATATTAAATAGAAATGTGCTAACAATTGTGATGAGAAGAAAGGGGAAATAAAGGGGAAATGAAATAGAATTGTGTTTATTTATTTAATGATAAAGATTACATGTAACAAGTAATGCTAAAGAATTAATGTTAAGAGATGAAGAGAAATTAACATGGTGAATTAAAGTTAAGATTAAAATGTAGGGAGATAACCTTAACTAACTTCAATATGTGAAGTAGTCATGTTGGTCATGTCCCATTAATGGGATTGCATACATTGACTAGAACATGAATAGATAAAAAAAAAGAAGACTTGTACCTTTAGAAAGAAGACTTCAAACTTGGACTTGAAAATGATGTTTGTTGTGTAGAGATTTGTGTAGAACAATTTGTGTAGAGTCTTGTTACTAAGAACTCTTGTTGGGAGAATTTGTGTATAATGTAGTTGGTGAATCAAGGTTGGAGTCCAAAAAAGAAGTCCAAAAAGAGTCCAAAAAGAAGTCCCTTTCCAAGTAGAAGATGATTGTTTTTATAGGTAAAAAAGAGAGGGAAATGATGGAGGGAAAAGATGATCATCCATGTGAAATGGAATTGACCAATCAAAATAAGATAAATAAAATAATAAATAAAAGAAATAAAAGAAATCAAATAAAATAAAAAGGAATATTTTGTTTTAATGAAAAGGCTAGAAGTGTGGGATTGGGAGTTAATGAGAAAATGGGGGATGAATGTGGATGTAAAAAGATGGTTTTTGTGATCAAGAAAAGATGTTTGTAAATAAGAAAAGGGGGAAATAAGGTGCAATCCGTTACTGCCATATCGGACAGTGCGCGAGTCCCGCCTTTGGGACGGGAGGCGCGCGCGGCCCGTTAGCAGTGCCGGAAGCGCGCGATTCTAAAAAATGACAGAAAGGCAGAAATGACTCTAAAATTAATTCTGTTATGCAGTTCAGTCCAAAACTAACGGAATCAGTTAGGAACTTAACCGAAGTAACAGAAATCAATGAAAATAAGTTAAATAAAAATATTTTGTATGCAATCGGGGTGAGAGGTCCCGTTACTGCCATATCGGACAGTGCGCGAGTCCCGCCTTTGGGACGGGAGGCGCGCGCGGCCCGTTAGCAGTGCCGGAAGCGCGCGATTCTAAAAATGACAGAAAGGCAGAAATGGCGAACGGAATCAGTTAGGAACTTAACCGAAGTAACAGAAATCATGAAATAAGTTAATAAAAATATTTGTATGCAATCGGGGTGAGAGGTCCAAGGCGGGGTGTCTACAGTATCTACAGTGGCGACTCCGCTGGAGACGCTTAAGGGTTAAACTTGTGTTTCTGTTCATAATTCACTTTTCTGGGCATTCTGGAAATTGACATGGGAAGCGCGCGCCTCGGACCTTCATGGTCTAAAGCGCGCGCGTCCCGCGTCAAATTCCAGAATCGCCCGTCTTCCATGTGTTCTTCCTATTCTTCCTATTATTTCTTGCTAACAAACATTGCAGGGGTTCCATCACACAATCAGGACCACGGCAATCCTCTGAGTCCATAAGTTTCTGATAATCTGACAGGTTAGCCCAGAAGCGGGCGCATCCCAGATACAATGCGCCAGGCGCGCGCTTCCCACAACAACGGCCCGAGGCGCGCGCTTCTGGGCCAATTTCCAGGGCAAGAACAGGTTTCAGTGACTGAACAGAACAGTGGGGTGTGGGCACAGTTGCCTGCATCAGAACAGAATTGAACCCTTGGACTGTTTAATTTTGTGTTTTATTTACCGGTCACACAGGTGATTCGGGAGTTGTAATTTACGTGCTTATGTGTTTTTATCTTTTCTTTTCAAAAAATAAAAAATAAAATATTTTTGTCACGTGATGGACCTCACAATACGCGCACATAATTCCTATTAAGTGCTCACTATCGAGTCGCACAAGTCCAACCCCAAACCCGTCGAGGCCCGTCCTAGAAAGTTTCAAGCTCCACTCGACCTTGGCTCTTTCGAAGCGGTAAACCTCAGCCCGTGGCGTAGTTCATGACTACATGCCGGGGGTGACCTTTAAGCCTCTCTTTAGCCGAGCACAAACCACACGATTCTAGTTAGGGTCTAACACTCCGTGACCAAGTCGGTTTCCATGTACTGAGATTTCCCTAAACTAATGTTTTCAAATCATACATGCCAACTTGTTGAAACGGACGCAATAAAAATCCGTCCCCAAAAGTGGTTATTTTTTGACGAAAATAAAAAATCTGTCCCCGCATGTATGCTTTACTACATTAATTTAGTTTAATCCCGACACATGTAGGATTCACAAACGCGATGGAATCCGATGAGTATATGGGACCGCGAGATGGTCTATATACTAGTGTGACGATTCCATTATCTTCTTAGAAACCCCAAAAGGGACCCATTCCCTCCGACTTATAAAATAATAATAAAAAAAAAAAGTCTTTTTTCTTATGTGGTTCGAGTCGTGTGCCCAACTGTGTGTTCTCAACCTCTTCATGGACCGAAAGTGTGAACCGAGACTGACAAGGGCTACTTCTCCAATTATAGGTCCGATTGGTACTCTGCGCATCTACAGGGATTCATCCAACAGGCTTGTCCGTGAACCGATCACTCCAACAGCTTCTACATCATCAATGGCCGGCGACTCCAGCACCACCAACGCCATGACTCTCGAACAACTTTCTGCCATGGTTCAAGCACTCCAACAACAAGTCTTTACCCTTAACCAAGAGGCTCAAACCAAAGAAGCCTTGTGGCAAGCTCATGTCGACAGTCAAAGGGAGGCCCACGAGGCCGAGGTTGACCAACTGAAAGCCAAGCTCCTCAAGCTCTCCAAGAACAAGGGGGTTAATGACAATGAGGAATCGGAGTGGACCGAGGGTTTGTTTGAAAGCCCATATGTAAGTGCCCGTACCAAAAAAGTGGGGGGACCAAGAACCAACAACAACGACCCCAAAATGGTCGATTCCATCATGGCCTACATTGATCAAAAATTCGACGGCCTCAACATGGGAAAAGGCTCCAACACAAGCCTTTATCAGTCATCCATCCTCATGAGCACGATGGCCGCTCTCCCCGACAAATTCAAGATGCCCGACATTAGCAAGTTTAAGGGCAACTCATGCCGATGGCTCACATCGAGACTTACATTTGGGCTATGGTTTCGAAGAAGGTCTCCCCAAAAGTGATGGCTCAATGCTTTCCTCTCACCCCCGAGGGGGCGGCAAAAGATTGGTATGCAACTCTCCCGCTCACTGTCCGTCTTGATTGGGACGCCGCTATGCTTGCCTTCAAAAATCAATATCAAGGTAGACGTGTCCAATTCCTAGCCGGAACCGGCTAACCGGCGGTTAACCGGCCGGTCAAAACCGTCAAACCGGCCAACCGGTTAACGGCCAACCGTTTCGGATGTTAACCGGATGGGGCCGGTCCGGTTAAGGTTAGACATTACACAAACCGGTAAACCGGCGGTTATAACCGTCGGTTAAGTAACCGGTCTAACCGGCGGTTAGACCGGCGGTTAACGGTTAAACCGGTTTTTCCAGAAATGCCAGTGTGGCCCCTCCCAACAGCTAGTTGACCAGAAAGGTCCAAAACGGCTAGTTTGTCAGTTTTTGGCCGTTACTTTTCTGACCAAAAACGGCTATAATGCAGAAAAAAAAAAAAGTTTTTTTTCCAGTTTTTTGATACTATAAATATCCCCTCCCTCCTCCCAATCTTTTCCCACAATTCTACCCTACCCCTACCTACTTCTCTCCATATTTCTCTCTCTACTCTTCAAAGACTCCAGTTAATTTTCAAATTTCAGTTAGTTTCCAGTCAGTTATTTAACAGATTCCAGTTAGTTTCCAGATTCCTGTCAGTTATTTAACGAATTCCAGTCAGTTTTTTAACGGTTCCAGTTATTAGTTTATCAGTTTTCAGTTAATTTTTTCAGATTTCCAGTCATTTTTAACGGTTCCAGTTAGTTTTATCAGTTTTCAGTTAAATTTTTTCAGATTTCCAGTCAGTTTTCTAAGGTTCCAGTTAGTTTTTTGACATTTTCCAGTTAAATTTCAAGATTTCAGTTAGTTTTCCAGATTTCAGTTCAAAAAATGTCTTCATCTCGAAATCTTGGCAAGTCTCATGTTGATTCTACCTCCCAAAACCAAGATTTTGATCAATTTTTTGAGGAACCCTTTGTTGAAAATCAAAATGAGCAAGGGAAGGAAGAAAATGTTGTTGAAAGTCAAAGTGGTAGAGGCGGCCGAGGCCGAGGTCGAGGTGGTCGGAGTCGCGGACAAGGACAAGCACAACAACGTCAACCATGAGAATCTAGATCCGACATTTTTGCCATCCATTTCCAAAAAATACAAATTGACCCCAATGACCATATCCATTTCAAAGCGCAATGCAACTATTGTCCAAAATGGTACGGCTTTAAAAGGGTGGAGGGTATGGGTCAATGAACGCGCATATGTCATCAAAACATCCCCAAAAACTTGGGATTGAGGGCGATCAATCTCAATTACAATTCAATCCAATTGCTCAAGGTCAAGGACAAGGTACGTCTTCGATATTATTTAAATTTAATAATATCTTTTATAGGAAAGAGTTGGCCAAATTTATGTGTGTTAAAGGGCTTCCTTTTAATTTTGCGGATGATGATTTTTTTCAAAATTTTATTAGACTTTCTTTAAATCCATCCGGTCATAAAGTGCCACGGTCGACTCTAGTACGCGATATTAAAATGGTGGTGTCGGAATATAAATTAAAATTAATTGAGGATTTAGCAAAATTAAATCATAGAGTTTCAATTTGTGCCGATGGTTGGAGTGATCATTGGCTTAGAAATAGTTATTTGGGTGTTACATGCCATTGGATAGATAATTCATGGACTATCCAAAAAAGATTAATTGCATATGATAGTTTTGAACCACCCCATTCCGCGGAAAATATTTGTAGAAAGTTGCACGGCGTTTGGCAAAGTATGGTCTTATTCAAAAAATATTCACTATTTCATTCGACAACGCTAGTGCTAATACCGCTAGTATACCGGAGTTGAAGCTTATTTGTCAACCGTCACTTGGGGGTAAGTTTTTTCATATAAGATGTTATGTCATATAATTAATTTATGTGTTAAAGACGGTTTGGATGCGTTGGATATATATGTTAAACCCATTAGAGATGCTCTCGTTTTTATTGCAAAAAAAAATAGAGTTACAAGAAAATGGATCAATTTTTTGAAAAGTAAGGGTTTAAATGAATTTTTTTTTTCTATGGATGTTCCGACTAGGTGGAATTCCACCTATACAATGTTAAAGGATGGTTTTGAGTATAAAGAGCTTCTCATGGAATTTTTTCTTCATTTGGGTACGGACATCCCTTTATTTGCTTATCATTGGAACGCTTGCATTAATTTATGCCAATTATTAAAGATTTTCTTTACCGCTACCGAGGCTTTGTCGCGAGTTTATTATCCAACTTCTTTTTTGGTACTTGAGCAATGTGGTGCAATTGTTCGAAGTTTTAACATGCTAGCAAGTTGCGACGTTTTGGGCCCAAGCATTATTGAAATGAGGGTAAAGTGGCTAAAATATTTTGATACTATTCCGTCTCTATTTTTGGTTGCAAAATTATTTGATCCCCGTGTTACATTGGACAACCTAGAGGCGATAGTAAAGTTTTATTATGAGAATTTATACCCAAATGGGGACGGAGTACATGAAAGCCCGGCGATTATTGTTCAAAATACAAAACAAGATTTGGTGACTCTTTATAATGAGTATAATGCAAAGTATGGAAATCCTTCTCAACAACAACAAGAACCCTCATATACTAATCAAGATATTGCTACACAAGAAGATGGTGGGCTCACTTTCAATCCATATGGATTTTTTGACGACTTGTTTTCCTCAAAACGTCCTAGAATGGCTTCTTCTTCTTCTTCTTCTTCTTCTTCTTCTTCTTCTTCTACCATTCCTTACGAGTTGGAATTATATTTCAACTCCAATTTTGATTATGTATAAAACACTTCAAATAATTCTAAATTTGACGTTTTGAGGTGGTGGGCACAAAGGCATGAAAGTTATCCCATACTCTCTTTAATTGCAAAAGAAGTCTTAGCCGCTCCCGCTTCAACGGTGGCGGTCGAATCGGCATTTAGCGTGGGAGGAAATGTTTTGGATGCAAGACGTTCCAGCTAACGGTTGATAATTTGGAAAATCAACTCTTACTTGGTGATTGGATTAGAGCGGAAAAGAGAGAGCAAGATATGCCTTATGAAGAGGATATACAAGATCCACGATATCAATACGACTTGGAAGGGTCTACGGGAAGTTCGGAAGGGGAAGGCAATTAGAAAGTTTTTTTGTTTTTTTAATGTTTACAATAGTTTTATTTTAGTTTCATTGTAATAGTTAAGTTGAGGTAAAGGTTCCATTATGTCCTCCCTTAATTATAAAAGGGCAAGGTTTGGTTATCCCCCTCTTTGTAATTTTAATTAATAAAATTTAAGGGTACCGTCCCTTTTTTAAAAAAATACACTATATTTCTTGAGTATTTTTTGAAAAAAGCTCAAAAAAAATCTTTTGGGTTTCAATTTAAATGCTAACATATTTTTAAAGATTTTTGAAAAAAAATAATTACATTTTACAAGTTTATTACCATTAGGGATGGCAACGGGTCGGATACGGTCCGGATATTGCAAAACCCGTATCCGACCCGAGGTCACTGAACCCCTATCCGTATCCGTCCGTATCCGGCTAGGGGCGAATCCGTATCCGCCCGAAGATCCGCCCAATTCAATAAAAAAAATAAAAAATAAAAAATTATTAAGTCTAAAAAATGGTTTTCATTTTGCAGATTAAAGATAAAAACCTGTAAAAATTGAACAAATTTCACATTACTCACAAAAATGTTACTCCCTTCATCCCTAAACTCAATCGGAATTAAGGAAAATCGAATCCGAAAATCAAATCAATCGGAAAACGGAAAATCGAATCCCACAAATCAAATGAATCACGAAGAAAACGTACCTGACTTTGACTTCGATTTGGTGAAGGGAGAGAGATGAGAGACGGCGATGATTAGCCCAGATCCAAGGTCGTCGTCGGTGAGGTTCGTCCTCTATCCTTGCTCTCTCTTCGTGTTCGTCGTCTTCTTCTTCTTCTTCGTGGCCGGATCATCGCGTCGTCGTCGTCGTCGGTGACTCGATCGGTCGACCCAATCGTCTCTCTCTCTCTTGACGGCGGTATTGAAAAAGAAAGAAAACCCTCCTCTCTCGCCTCACACTCACACACAGACACAATATATAAACAAGGGTGGGGTTGTAATAATAATTTAACATAAGGGTAAAATAGTAAATAGCCATCCCCGGATTGTATACGGGTCGGATACGGACGGATCTCGGACAGAATCCGAACCCGTATCCGAACCCGCTGGATTTTTTAAAATCTATTACCAAACCCACCCATCCCCGGTCGGATTGTCTCGGATACGGATCGGGTTCGGTAAAATTGCCATCCTTAATTACCATCAATTTAACTATAAATACCCCCTCCCTCCTCACTATTTTTTCACACTACTACCTCACAAACCCTTTCTCTACAATATAAATCTTTCTCTACAATCAAACATCCCCAAGTTTATTACTTTTTTCGTTAACTTTCTAACGAAATGGCTTCCAATTCAAACAATGAGAGGGTGGGACAATTTACTATTATGGGGAGGCATTTTACAATCAAACATCCCCAAGTTTATTACTTTTTTCGTTAACTTTTTTCGTTATTTTCATATTTCCAGTCAGATTTTTAACGATTCCAGTTACTTTGTAAGGACTTTAGCCAGTTTATTCAAAATTTCCGTTAGTTTTTTGACATTTTCAGTTAAATTTCTAGATTTCAAGTCACTTTTTTTACATTTTCAGTTTTTTTTTTTTTTAAAAAAGGTTAAAAATTAGGCGGTTTAACCGGTTTTAACCGGTTAACCGCCTAACCTTAACCGTTATATCCGGTTAGCCGGGCCGGTTCCGATTGGTTCTATGTTAAATTTCTAACAGCCGGTTATAACCGGTTAACCGGCGGTTAACCGGATTGGACACGTCTATATCAAGGCAACACCACTCACCGGCCCACAAGGAAAGAGCTCGAGAACACCATTCAAAGAGACAACGAGTCCTTCATTGACTTCACAAGGAGATGGAATGACAAGCTCTCTGAAATTGTTGAAAGGCCAAACACAAAAGAGCAAATGGACATCTTTCTCAAGTGTCTCAAAATTGATCTCCGCACCCACCTAAGTGGGGCTTGCTACTCCGACTTCTCCCAAATGTATGAGGCGGGGGTACGCATGGATGACTTGCTCAAGGAGATTAAGAAGACCACTCCTACTTACCGATACAAGGCCGCCTCTAGTTCAAACAAAGAGGCTTCTGTCAATGCCGTTACTACCGACAAGGGGAATTACAAGAAGGTCCCTCCACCACAAGGCAAGCGGTTCCAAAACGACCGCGTCTACACTCCTCTCAATGGAATGACCATCACCGAGGCCTATGAAGCTCTAAAGGACAAGGGACAAATCACCCCTCTTCAAGGGTACAAGCAACCACAACCGCTCCGTCCCAATCATGCCCACCACAAATGGTGTGACTACCATCAATGCACCGGCCACCTCACCGAGGATTGCTTCTCTATCCGCAACACCATCCAAGACCTCATAGACAAGAAGGAATTCGTAATCCCTAATGAGGGTGGTGTCAATGTAATAGAGGTAGGAGAGTTTGAAGGAACCACTCATTCGATCCCATTTGTGAATGAGGGCTCCGGTGATATGAATAAACTTGATAATTCCTGTTATGTTGTGACTTATGATGAGATTATGGGGGAAGTCTTAGAGAATAGGAAGAAGAAGCTACACGGGACCGTGAACGTGCTCACTCGCAGTGGCCGAGTAACAACGAGCACAATCCCTCCCAATATCGCAGCAGCCAACACCTCTTCTCAAAGATCGCAAGCACGCGACGTACCCGAAGATCCTTTGTTAACATCCAACATATCCATCTGGGACCTTATTGCATCATCAAAGAAACACCGAGACCTCATCATCAAGAACTTGGATGACACATCAGTCTCTCCCGACATGACTCCTGAGGACCTCACAGCAATGATAGGTCACATTCACTTTGGCAATGTCATCACTTTTGCCGACATGGACCTCCCGCCATTTGGGTCCGAATACAATGAAGCCATCTACCTCAAAGTAAGGGCAAGGGGGAGACCCATTTCAAGAGTTCTAGTAGACGGTGGTTCTGCACTCAACTTAATGCCTAGCCGAGTCATGGGCATACTGGGGCTCAAAAGCTCCGATTTACAACCCTCTGCACAAGTCATTAGAGGTTACGACAGCACTGCCCGTACAGTCATGGGAATGTTAGAAGTTGATATCGAATTTGGAAGCCTGGTCATGTCCGTCCCATTCCAAGTACTTGATGTCCCTGCTTCATTCAACTTGCTTTTGGGCCGACCATGGATCCACAGTTCTAATGCTGTCCCTTCCACACTCCATCAATGTGTCAAGATCAGAAATGGAGACGAGATAGTCACCGTCATGGCCGAGAATGTCACCATCCACAGAAATGGGGGACAACCCGTTCACCAAGTTCAACACGGGATAGAAGATGCCACACTCTCCGGCGTCAACACCATCGACAAAGAAGGGGGAAACAGACAATGGACCCTCGGCAATCCTAAAATCCTCCGCATGATGAGGAACATGAATCACTTTCCCGGTCTAGGCCTAGGGAAGCATCAACAAGGGATATTGCACCCCGTAAAAGTTCCTTTTGTCAAGAACAAGTTTGGTTTGGGGTACGAGCCTACCGAAGATGACTTAAAGTACGAGCAAGCAGTCAAGAGTCAAAAGGCCTGAGCTCGCAAAGAAGGTCGACAATATGAAATCCCTAACTTGAGGCCTTACCGCAACACACTAAACGGTTATTTTGTTCGCCAAGGGGAAGATGTTCGGTACATGATCTTTCCTGAACCATGGGTTAACAACAAGGGCGTCAGAAAGCCCGGTCTTGAGATCTTCACTGATTGTGAAATACCGACACAAGAAAGGGAGCCTACTCCAATGTTAGCCCGAGAGTGGTGGGGCAAGAAAGTGACTATAGAGTCCGAGGTAGAGATTACCGTGGGGGAAGAACTATCCGATCTAGCCTCCATGTTCGAAGAATTTGCCATCATGGATGATTGTCAAGTCAACGCCATCTACGACACCGCCGTCAGAAAGGAAACCATCAGTGAGATCCCGCCAAGCTCCGAGCCAATCAACAACTGGTATTCAACGAAGGGGCCAATAGTATACGAGGATTTCTTGATCCGAGAAATGGGTTGCATACCCCATACAACAACAAAGGAAGAGCGGCTCACACTTACTTTCGAGTCTGAGAGTGTTTCTAATGCCCTCACCCAAGAGGATATGGAGGCAATAGCTGAGCGTGTGTTTCCTTTCTTTGCTAATGAAAAATTTGATATTTCTGAGTACCCCGAGATTGCAAACATCATAAATGATGAATTAACTAATAACGAACTTAATGAACAAGTTAATAACGATTCAAATTATGATGAAATAGACCACGAAAACATAACATACCTAAATGAACTAGCTCAACAAGTTTGTTGTCGTGGCGAAAATGGTCCATGGGCTGATGAGGAATTGCATGTTATTAATCTGGGTACCGACGAGGAGCTGAAAGAAACGAAGATTGGCAGCTTCTTCAAGGGGGAAGACAAAGACAGATTGACTGCACTTCTCAAAGAGTTTGTGGATGTATTCGCATGGTCGTACAGAGACATGCCGGGTTTGGACAGAAAGGTCGCGGAGCACAGAATTCCGATCAGAGAGGATGCCAAGCCAGTAAAGCAGAAGCTCCGAAAGATCAAGCCAGAATGGTCTCTACAAGTCAAAGAAGAGATTGAAAAGCTCCTCAGTGTGGGTTTCATCAAAGTCATTGAGTATCCGACTTGGCTAGCCAACATTGTGACAGTCAGAAAGGCAAACGGCAAGGTTCGAGTTTGTGTGGACTTCCGGGATTTGAACAGAGCTTCCCCGAAAGATGATTTTCCACTACCAAACATCGACATGCTCGTCGATTCAACTGCCAACTATGAAGTCCGCTCATTTGTGGACGGTTTTGCCGGTTACAATCAGATTCTCATGTCCGAAGAGGACCAACACAAGACAACTTTCACAACACCGTGGGGCACTTTCTGCTACACAGTCATGCCGTTCGGACTAAGGAACGCTGGGGCTACCTACCAGAGGGCTGTTACGGATCTATTCCATGACATGATTCATAAAGAGATCGAGGTCTATGTAGACGACATGATTATCCATTCAAAGGGAACCAATGGTCACCATTTGATCGATCTTCGCAAGTTCTTTGAAAGACTTCGACAACACAACATGAGACTCAATCCCGCAAAGTGCACTTTTTGGGTCGTCAGAGGAAAGGTTCTCGGTTACATGGTCACTGAGAGGGGAATTGAAGCCGATCCCTCCAAGATCAAGGCAATCATTGACATGCCTCCCCCAAAGACGCAGAAAGAAATCAAAGGTTTCATGGGCAGACTTCAATACATCAGTCGGTTTGTGCACCAACTCACTTCCATGTGTGAACCGATCTTCAAGCTACTCAAGAAGAATGTGGCTCTAGAATGGACCGATGCTTGCCAAGAAGCCTTCGACCAAGTGAAGCATTACTTGACATGCGCTCCAGTTTTGGTTCCACCACACAAAGAGAAGCCTCTCTTGCTCTATGTCACTGTCAATGATGAAGCCCTAGGGGCTATGTTAGCACAAGAACAGCGAGACTCCACAAAAGAGAATCCTATCTACTTTGTCAGCCGCCGGTTTCAAGGAGCTAAAAAGAACTACTCTGTCTTAGAGAAGTCTTGTGCTGCATTGGTTTGGGTTACTCAAAAGCTCAAGCATTATATGGAGGCCTTCCCAATCAAGTTGGTAGCAAAAGTGGACCCGCTTCGTTACATCTTCGAGAAGCCTTTCATGTCAACAAGAATAGCCAAATGGTATTTCATGCTCGCCGCCTACGATATCACTTACATCACACTCAAATCCATCAGGGGGAAAGTGTTCAGTGATCAGCTTGCTGAATTTTCGTGTGACGAAGTGAAGGGGGAAGATGTACAGTTCCCCGACGAGCATTTAATTTATGCTACAACAGAAGAAAATAAGTGGCAACTTTATGGATATGGCATAGGGATGTTACTTGTTGATCCAAAGGACATGTATACTCCAATCGCTATCCGCCTCGAATTTGAAGCCACCAACAACACCGCTGAGTACGAAGCATGCATAGCGGGGCTCGAAGCAGCCCTCGAGAGAAATGTCACAAGTTTAGAAGTATTTGGTGATTCCTTGCTCATCATCAATCAAACATCTGGAAAGTGGAATATTCAAGACTCGACTCTACAACGGTATGGTCAACATCTCGAGGAGTTAGTTGAACAGTTTCAAGAAATCACCTTCAACTACCTGCCAAGGGACAAAAACCGTTTTGCTGATGCACTAGCCACCATCGCTTCACTGGTCGAAATACCTGAGGGTAAAATGGTGAAGCCCTTCAAAGTTTCCCGAAGGAACAGTCCGGCATACTGCATGAGTATCGAAATCAACAAGGTCCAAGCAAACTCCCCGTGGTATGCGGATATCATGAATTTCCTCAAGGATGGTACTTATCCTGAGAATAGCAATAAGAAGACTCAAATGGGATTGCAAAGACTAGCCTCCCGATATGTACTGATTGGGGACAGAGTCTACAAAAGGCACCATGAAGGGATCAATCTCCTATGCGCAAATGAGACCGAAGCTCAAGAAATAATGCATGAGATCCACGAAGGTGAATGTGGGCCCCACGTGAACGGGTTTATGTTGACCAAGAAAATACTCCGCATGGGTTATTATTGGAGTACCATAGAAAGGGACTGCATCGAGAAAGTCAAGAGGTGCGCCAAATGCTAATTCCATGCCAATCTACAACACGCTCCACCCTCACAGCTTTACAATATGACCATGCCTTGGCCTTTATCTTGTTGGGGCATAGACATCATCGGCAAAGTTCACCCTACTGGCAGCAATGGACAATCTTTCGTCCTAGTAGCCGTGGACTATTTTACAAAATGGGTCGAAGCACAGGCTTACCGAGTTCTCAACGCCAAGAAAGTGGCCGAATTCGTGAAAGCCCACATCATGTGCCGGTACGGCGTTCCTCATGAAATCATCTCAGACAACGGTTCTCACTTTGAGAAAGAGATAGACGCGCTCCTGGTAGAATACAAGATTACTAAGCATAAGTCATCTCCATACCGCCCTCAAGCAAACGGCGCGGTCGAGGCAGCTAATAAGACAATCGAGACCATCGTGAAGAAAATGGCCTCTACCGGAAGGGATTGGCCCGAAAAGCTACCTCTAGCATTATGGGGCTACTGCACGTCAATACGGACAGCGACTGGAGAAACTCCTTATGCACTGGTATATGGTTTCGAAGCTGTACTCCCAATAAAGCTCGAAGTCCCATCTCTACGGGTCCTCCTCGAGAACCAAGTCAATGAAGTCGATTGGATGCAAAGTCGATATGAACAGCTATCCCTACTCGACGAGAAAAGGCTAAGGGAAATCGAACGTACAAGGGCCTATCAACAAAGAATGGCTAGGGCTTTCAACAAAAAGATGAAGCCCCGAAACATCAGTGTGGGAGACTTGGTCCTAAGACAACACCCCCTAATGCCATGAACCCCCTTGGAAAATGGGGACCCCGATGGATCGGTTCGTACGTAGTCAAGAAGATACTAAGCGGCGGTGCAGTCCGACTCGTGGATTTAGACGGAGATCAGCTGCCAAAGGAAGTCAACCTCGACAAATTGAAGAGATTTTACGTCTAATAAACGAAGACCATCAAAAAAACAAAAAGAGGGAGCTCACTAGGTTGAAAACCCCCGCAAGGGCGGCCTAGGCAAAAATTAGAGCACGTGCAAAAAAGAAGCCCGCTAGATTGAAAACCCGAAAGGGCGGTCTAGGCAAAAAATAGGGTGCACAAAAAAAATGGTCTTCGTTTGTTTGAACTACGTAGACCTGAGCCTCTACACTGGAGGAACGTAGGCAACCTTCGGGTGCGGTCTAAAATATAAACAAATACCCAAATCATTTCAAATTAACAAGATGCAATTTTTATTCATTTCTTGAATTATTTTGATCATTACAATGGGAATGTTGAGCTAATAAAAGACATTAAAACATTAAATCCTAAACAAGTGGTCTATTCTAAATTGCAATCTCGGTGGTACAAAAGAAATATCTAATTTTTCTTTAGTTTAGGGACCCATTGCTTCTGGGGACGGCCTTTGACCTGCTTGAGTGGGGACGGAGCACCCTCGGGATCACTAAGACGAGAAAAGACACTCGGGCGGGACGGAGCTTCATCAGCAACCTTCTCCTTGCCCTTGCTAGAAGGAGCTTTGACCGGAACAACCATGGGGCGCTTTCACACGTGAGAAGAATTTCCCTTACCTTTCTTCTTCTTAGGCACGTAACGGGACCTATAATCCCTTACATGAACCACCGGCTTCACGGGATCAACGGCAACAATACCCTCATTTGGCCTTCCCAAACGGTCAAAGACGCTCGGACGCGCCTTCACAATTGGAGCAATGGGAACGGACTTATCACCTTCGGGGACAGAAACTTTGACTTCAAAAGTAAAGGTCATCGGGGCCATCGCTACAAGAATTTTGAGGTATAGAGTAAGGGAAGAGATGCAGAATATTGCTGTGTGACCATTCTGATCGAAAATGGTTTAAATTTATAGCTGTTGGAGTACCCTGCTCAGAAAAGAAAGGGGCTGGAATTCAGCAAGCCAGAAGCGCGCGCCTCCGACAAGCGATTCATGCTGCGCGCGCTTCCCGCAACCAAAGCCAGGCGCGCGCGCGTTTGACAGCAGACAGGAACAGAACATGCCCTTGTCAGTTCAAGAAGGAAGCCCAGTCACGTTCAAACGCCTTCAACCTGCAGAAAAGATCAATCCCAGCAACAAGAGAAGCTCAAACGACGACAGCAAACACTCAGCTGGGCACACATTAATTTGGTCCGCCCTTAAGGCATGTCTAAAAACTGAAATAAGATAAAAACTCCCACTCAAAGTAGGGTGTCTGTTATTTTCTCAAAAAATCAGTTTTCATCCCCAGCACAAAGCACTCCGCAGTCAACTATGCCTGCACCCCATCGAAAGTCAAAGTCAAACAGTCAACATCAAAGTACGACTCACGACAACAACTTGGTCCGGGGTGAGCCACAGAATCACCGCTTCCTCATCAAGCAAAATCTACATCCATTCAAAGCAAACAGTCCTCTGGGTCCCGCACTTCAGCAGACGGTCCTCTAGGTCCCGCGCTTCAGCAAACGGTCCTCTGGGTCCCGCACTTCAGCAAACGGTCCTCTGGGTCCCGCACTTCAACAAACGGTCCTCAAGGCCCCGCATTTCAGTAAACGGTCCTCTGGGCCCCGCACTTCAGCAGTCGGTCCTCTAGGTCCCGCACTTCAGCAGACGGTCCTCTGGGTCCCGCACTTCAGCAGACGGTCCTCTAGGTCCCGCACTTCAGTAGACGGTCCTCTGGGTCCCGCACTTCAGCAAACGGTCCTCTAGGCCCCGCACTTCAAGCAAACGGTCCTCCAGGTCTCGCTTCCAGCAAACGGTCCTCCAGGTCCCGCTTCCAGCAAACGGATCTCGCTTCCAGCAAACAGATCCCGCTTTCAGCAAACGGATCCCGCTATTGGCAAAGCAGCTCATACATGGAGCGCACCCTTATCTGTCAAAGCCGCTCACACAGGCAGCGCACCTCTATCCCCTGCAATTTCAAATCCCTGCTTTTATCGAGTCTTTTCTTTTTCTTGGTGATGTCCTAGGCGGATGTCTGTTTTTCGTCGGCGCGTTTGCCTCGCAATCCACGCCGCCGAGGGGCTCTGTAGACACCCCGCCTTGGACCGCTCACCCTGATTGCACACTTGATTTTGTGTTTCTCCCTCTTTTAAGTGTTTTCTGTTAGTTTCTGTTACTTTGGTTAAGTTCCAGACGGACTCCGTTAAGTCCCGGAACTAAACTAAATAACAGTTCTAACTTTCTAGTCCATTCTATCAAAAATCGCTTTTCAAAGTCGCGCGCCTCCTCCCCTTGAGGCCAGACGCGCGCGCCTTCCGTCGCCTAGGTGGGATGCGCGCGCTTCTGGGGTGTGTCAGTTACAGATTCTGCCCAAGAATCTCTCCCTTGCTCATTATACATGATTTTGCCCGGGAAAGATTTCTTGGAGACTCCGTTTGGCTCCAAAAACAGTCCTCTTTCAACTATAAAAACCCCTCCAATCCATCATTGGAGGGGACCTTGGACATCACTCCTTTTAGACCTTTTCCTCACTTACTTTTCTAGACTATTCCTTGGGATTTCTTTGAAACCTTTGTCAACTAAACATTCAACCTCTTCTTCAAGGCTTTTCAAAGGATACTATAGGTAAATGTCTTAAGCATTTTTTTTCTTCTTCTTCTTCTTCTTCTTTAATCAAATGTGCAATCACCCCAAAACCATTTGGGACATGACACCAATGGTCCTTTCATTACTTTGAATTGGCCTAGGAGTCATCTCCCTACATTTAAAACTTCAAAACCCCTTTTTATCATCATTCAAATAGGAAGAACACATTTATCTTAAAAGTGAATTATGAATAAACAAGACCGACTTTGCTCGGGCGAAATGGGTGTTTAAGTACTTCCCATTTCGTAACCTAACCCCCGAACCCATCATCCCAAAGAATCTCTGTTTCCGTAAATCAAACTTAGGCTCATAAACATTAGGTTTTCTTACGTTCCTAAAAAACGTGGGTGGCGACTCTAAAACACAATTAGACATCCTAGGTAATTCACGCGCTCTAGCTAAGCCGTGGTTCCCCCGGGGTATCTACAAGTGCCTCCAAGGGTTTGAGAGGGTTTATTTCTTGTTCTAAGATATCCCTAGATTGAAGAACAAGAATATCATATACATAATAATTCCATATAGTTCTATACATCATGAAAGCGTGTTTCATGATTTGGTCTAGCAACCAAGATCAAGTGTTCTTGATATTCGTTCGTGGTGTGGATACCGCTAGAGGGTGAAACTTATCATCTTCATAGTTCGTGATTCTTGCTTTGTTCGTGATCAAGATTTCAAGCCTCCATCGAATTCAAGGTTGCAAAATCAAAGGCAACAAGGGTTAGTATTCTAGTAATCATTATGTTGTATTTGACTTAATCATATGAATGGATCTATAGGCTTTGGGTTTCATTAAATTTTAAATGCTTAATTCCGCTGCGCATGTTACTACGAAACCCAACAGTGGTATCAGAGCCCCGTTCATGTTGATTATTTCAATACATAATCATGTTGTGTGTATATAAATTGTTTGTTTATGTGCCTAGCATGATTTGAATATTGGGATCATGATGTTTATGTGTTATATGTGTTTTATGTGGTTTATTGTTTCATAAACTTTAATCGCACTATTCAATCGCAATTGAAATTATGGTGGATTTATAATTGTTTGGGTTATCAATTTTTGATCGGATCAAAGTTTTGATAACCTAAGGATTCATGAATTGTTCATTCAAGGTTCTGATGTTCATTATGATTGGATCATCAAGAACACCAAATCCTAATTGAATCGGGAAAAACAATTTTGAGACAAATTTTCGGAACTTGAAAAACACAGTTTTTCCAGAAGGTCTGACCGGACCATGTAATGGACCCGACCGGACTTCCAGAGGGTCCGACCGGACCAAGTTAGCGACCCGACCGGACCTCCGGGTCTGGTACGACGAGCAGACTTGGTTGTGGGGTGGAGCAAGTGGTTTGAATTCCTATTTGTTTTAGTCGTTTGAATTCTAAGATTGGTTCAAGGTTTGGATGGCTAGCCTACGTTCTCGAGACTGTGTTTCCCAAACTTGATCGCAATCAAAGATTCAAAGATAAAACGAAGTTAGAATTATGAAGAGTTCATAATTGCTAAAATTAAGAAACAAAGTTCTTGATTCAAAGATTGGAGATCCATATGGAATTGTGGATGCAATTGGCCTACGTTCATCGAGACCATCTATTGCTTAGTTTTGGCCACATGGACTACTTTCTTGATTTCTTGAATTATTGCGGAATTGTGGTTGCCTTATGGCTTAGTTCAGCCGCACTTTTTGTTGTCTTGATTTGGAGATAATAACCAAAGTTTAAATAGTCTCATCCTCATAATTATAGAGAAACTAATGACACATAAATATTATGCTTAAATTAATGATGATTAATTTAATGGCTAAACTTGATGCGTAACATGTTTATATTATGTGCTCATAAATGTGTTGTATGCTATATGTGATAAACCTTCATGAAAGTTTTAAGTCCTTTACTGCCATGCCATGATTAGAACACTTGTTAGTACATGGGTGATTTTAATGTAGATTCGCCCTAGCGAGGTGCATTAATTTTATTTATGTATGAGCAAGATAGATAATGTGGGCACGCCCTAGCGAGGCACATTAACTATACGTTTAAAATGGTTGGACTTAATTAGGCGTCAAAACAGTTTTGGGCCTAGGCAAAGATGAGATTAAACATGCTTTTGAAATTGGATCCCTAATAATCATATGGGATATGATTAACAAGAAATTGTTTACCTAATTAATTTGATTTTGAGCGGTGCGTCAAAGCGTACTTGAAATTAAATTAAAGTTCGATCTTACCCCAATTTAAAAGAATCTCATAAAAAAAAAAACTAAGAGTCATATGGGATATGATTGACAGGGTTGTCTACCTAATTAATTTGATTTTGTGTAATCCGCCTTAGCGGACTTGAAATTAAATTAAAGTTGGATCTTAGCCCATTTGAATTATATTATACATTGGATGTATAAAGAAGGTTATATAATTTAGTGGGAGTATTTTTAGAAAAATACATTATTTATCTCTTTAATGATATTAGTACTTGTAAAATTTTGGAAATTTTGCATGAGTTGTAGATAATGACAACTAACTTCGTTGCGATCAATCCTCGATAAGGATAAGCTTCAAGAGAATGGTACAAACTTCATGGATTGGATCCTGAGCCTAAGAATGGTTCTAAGACAAGAAGATAAGTTGTACATTCTTGATAGGCCTATACCTAAAGGAACCCAAAGCCAATGCCCCTAGGGCGGACGAGACAATCACAAGAAATATGAGTATGATTCTAGGGATGTGAGTTGTCTGATGCTTGCGATTGTGTGCTCAAAATTCCAACAAAGTTTAGAACTTGTGGAAGCTTATTAGATAAGCGTGGAGTTAAGAGACATGTTTTAAGAGCAATCTAAGCAAGAAAGGTATAAAACCATTGTTGCATTCACTTATTGCAAAATGAGTGAAGGGCAACAAGTGGAACCTCACATGCTTAAAAGAAAGGTTACGTAGAGCATCTTGAGTAACTAGGATGTCCAATTGGATTGGAGCAAGCCATGGATCTCATTCTTAAATTCATTGCCTAAGAGTTATAATCACTTTGTGATAAACTATAACATGATTGGAATGGATAAAGAATCTCCCCGAGTTGCATGACATGCTTAAAACTGCGGAGATGAAGATAGTGGAGAATGGTTCTCCAGTGCTCATGGTTCATGATGGAAAGGGGTCAAATGCCTAAGGAAAGGTAAGACAGACTTATCAAACCTAAAAGAAATAATTGTGGTTAAAATTATAACTCTAATTGATGCAATTTGGTAAAGTGACAATTGGATTGACCATTTAAAATTGTAGTAAAAATTTTGGATGATCAACAAAAGGGAATGGTAGTGGGATTACCACTCGAGATATTTATGTTATAAATTAATATTTCTAAATTTAATTATTGGGTTTTGGATATCGGATATGGGTCCCATATTTGTATAAATGTGCAATAATTAGTAAGTTGAAAGACTACTTATAGTAAAGTTTGACCTATGAATGGTAATGATGCAATAGTTGCAACATTGTTCATAGAATACTTGTAAAGTGACTTTACTAATGAAGTAGAAAATATTATTTTGTTATAAGATAATGAATGATATTTATTTCTTATTTGGAATAAGAAAAGTGCTTTATTTATTATGATTTACTTCATTGTGTTATCATATAAATAAATCTTATATCCTAAATCTTGAAGAACAAAGTCATAAAAGGCTATAACATAAATAATTAAAATTCTTTATGCATTATTGTTTTGATCTAATAAATGAGAAATGCATATCTAAAATTCCATGGGACGGAGTTTTAAAGTCATATGATTTGGAATCATATGATTTATGCAAGACTTATTTACTTGGACCAAGACATTTTTTACTATGATTGGTAAAAGGCTAACATCTTACTTGACCTAATACATTTCGATGTATATGGTGCATTAAGTAGCAATGCTAAAAGAGAATTTTGGTAAAACTTGGTAAAACTATTCAAAGATTCTGATTGAATCATGATGATGAATAATTAAACCAAGAATTTGACAGTCATCGTTAAGGTTGTGAAATAGTTTCACAATTAACTCCACCAAGAACACCATTTAGAATGATGTGTCTGCGTGGAGGTAAAGAACCTTATTGGATAAGGGTTCATTAGATGATAACGTCAGATTGATCTTCCATTATTTGTTTTGGGGTTATGTATTTGAAACTGCTATAATTACACTAATTTGAGTTCCATCAAAAGAGGTTAAAAGGTGAAAGAAAACTCGGTTTGTCTTTCATAAAGATTTAAGACCGTGAGACCTTTTAGAAAGGAGTTGTCTGGGATACACTCACATTTAAATCTAATAAATATATTTTCATGGGATATCCTAAGGAAACTTGAGGATAATATTTTACTCGTAAGAAACAAATGGTTTGTTGCTTATGATGGTACTTTTCTAGATAAATGGTTTATCTCTAAAAGAATCAGTGGGAGTAAAATATATCTCGAATGGTTCGAGACCTAGAAAATATAATTTAACCTAAGATGGAAGTTGAACAAGTTTTCACAAGGAGTCGTGAAAAGTCCGTTCAAAGTTATACAATGTACTTGCGTACATGATAGAATACAATCTATAACAAGAAATATTGGATATTTCGAAATAGAAAGTATTGAGGTATAGTTCATTGAAAATGACATGTTTGCCACCTATCAAAGATGCAATGTCCGCTCCACATTTATATTAATGACTTGGAGTCATAATATCTAAAAGGCAATTCATGTGTAATAATCAAGTTTGGAACTTGATCATTCTAACCCAAGGTGTAAAAACCAAAGGATAGGAATGAGTTTTCTTGGAGAAAAATTACATGGGTAGCAAGGAACTTACTAGAATTCTCATAGTCATATCTTCATATTTGGAATATGAAATTTGACAAAAGATGTCAAAACAGTGTTCCTTAACGGGAACTAACTTAAGGATGTATTGGATACAACCTAAAGGTTTTGATAGTCAAAGAAAATTCTAATAAAGTATGTAAGTTGCGGAAATCCATTGGATGGATTGAAGCAAGCTTTTGGGAGTTGGAATCTCCGTTTTGATGAATCAAAGAATTTTGTTTTATCAAGAACGAAGATGAACCTTGTATACACAAGAAGATTAGTGGGAGCATAGTGCTACTCCTTATTTAAATATGTGGATGACATATTGCTCATTGGAAACGACATTCCTACACGTCAGTCTGTAAAGATTATGTTGGGAAAGTGCTTCGCAATGAAAGATATGGGAGAAACCGCATATGTCCTTGTCATTAAGATCTACGAAGATAGATCAAGGAAGCTAATTGGTTTAAGCCAAAGTACATACATTGACAAAGTCATTAGAAAATTCCGCATGAAAATTCTAAAGAGGACAGTTGCCAATGATACATAGAGTTTCTCTAAGCAAGACTCAATGTCCTAAGACAAAAGATGAGCATGAGAAAATGAGTGAGGTGCCATTTGCTTTGGAAATTGGATCCACCATGCCATGATAAGTATTAAGTCAGATATATCTAATGCTTGGAGCACGACGAATAGATATCAATCCGACCCCAGTGAGTATCACTGGATGGCTTTAAAAGCGATTCTCAAGAACTTGAGAAGGACTAAAGATTTGTTTTTGATCTATGGAGGTATGGAAGATGATATCGGATGCAAGCTTCCAAACCGACAAAGATGATAAAAGATCGCAATCGGGTTTTTTTTGTATATGTCGAATAGTGGAGTTGTAAGTTGGAATAGTTCCAAGCAGAGTACAGTCACTAATTCTACAACTAAAACTAAGAATATTGCTGCATTGGATGCTGCAAAGAAAACTGTTTGGATTAAGAAGTTCATTGGTGAACTTAAAATGGTTCCTTGTATTGATAATCCAATAGACATTATTAGTGATAATAGTGGTGCTATTGCTCAAGCAAATGAATCAAGGGCACATCCTAAATCCAAACACATACTTAGGCGTTTTCATATCGTTCGAGGAATCGTTGATAAGGAGACGTAAATATATGAAAAGTACAAACTAATGATAACGTTGCGGACACGCTAACAAAGGGACTTCCACAAGCTAAACATGATGATCATGTTAGGTCCATGGGTATTGGATACCTAGGAAATTGGGCCTAGGGTAAGTGGGAGATTGTTGGTGTTGGTGCCCTAGCTACGTTTGTTAAACGTTGTATGTGTTATCATATATTCATATTAATGAAGAGATATTTAGGTTATTATTAATGCTCATGTTTGCTTATAATAATCTCCGTCCCTAGAGCTTGTTAAGCACTAGTATAAAGGCTAAATGATCATGGGATGATCATGTTAGATTTATGGGTACTTATTTGGAATAAGGTACTGGATATGACCCGCTGTATGAGATTTATGTCATGGTATATGTCGTACATATATCTCAAATTAGTTATGTCATTTGAATCCTTAGACATGAAGTTATTATAGTCTTCCACTTGATGAAGATTATGTTTGACATATTCAAACGCTACCTTTAACCAGGTAGTTATAAAGGGTATGATTGGCATAATCGGATTCACGTATGGAAGAATAATAAGCTAAATGGATGTGTCCCTCTTCGGAGAGATGTCAAGCTTGGGCCCCTCAAAGGAATGATGTTGATGAAATGTTTGGCCAAACTCAAATGGATTGATTGGATCAATGTTATTTGGATTATCAACATATTCGGGATCGAGAAAAGTATTGAACAATACAAGTTGACTTGTTGACCATGACTTATGTTCAATGACATCGAGGACAAAGGGATTATGACATATTCTAAAGGAATGTGAACTTGTATCTAGTTACACTATTTGGGTTGGTATGGCGGTTTGCTAGAACCTAATCATATCTTATGGGTTTATGTTTGAACCCATTGCCAACTTAGTGTAATCCTAGAGGGTCACACACAATAGAACGAATCTTAAAAGGACTTAATTGGAATTATAGGTCGAAGGGCCTTTGAGGAATATTAGGAATTTAGAGGAGAAAACTGGAAAAAGGGGTGGTTCGGGCGGACCTCATAAAGGACCCGGGCAGACCTTTTGAGGGTCCGGGCGGACCTCCTATAAGACCCGGGCGGACCTCTAGGGTTTCTGCCCAGAACTTTCCTGTTCCGTTTTCTTGCGGGTTTGGTCACTTGTTACCTATTTGGAATAGGTGAAACAAGTATAAAACTCCCCTCTAGTTGCCGTAATCAGTCCTAAGTATTATGTTATGTTAATGAGTGCCTCTAAGGGTTTGAGAGGGTTTATTTCTTGTTCTAAGATATCCTTAGATTGAAGAACAAGAATATCATATACATAATAATTCCATATAGTTATATACATCATGAAAGCGTGTTTCATGATTTGGTCTAGCAACCAAGATCAAGTATTCTTGATATTCGTTCGTGGTGTGGATACCGCTAGAGGGTGAAACTTATCATCTTCATAGTTCGTGATTCTTGCTTTGTTCGTGATCAAGATTTCAAGCCTCCATCGAATTCAAGGTTGCAAAATCAAAGGCAACAAGGGTTAGTATTCTAGTAATCATTATGTTGTATTTGACTTAATCATATGAATGGATCTATAGGCTTTGGGTTTCATTAAATTTTAAATGCTTAATTCCGCTGCGCATGTTACTACGAAACCCAACAGGTTGAACGCGGGATTTTGACGGTGAAACTGACTAGACTCGAATCCTCGTAGAAAAATTCTCATTTCACCATCGCATTCCTTTGTTCAACAATTTTCCGAAGGGAAATTCATCAAGAATTCATGAAGGGAGGAATATAGATTGTATGAAAAGCGTTATCTTGGGCAAAGATTAAAACAATCCTAAAAATCGAACCGACCGGTCTCAAGGAGTGTCCTATTGACTATTATGTATGCATGAGGTTGATGCAGGGCTTACGGCTAAGGCTCCCCATGAACACAGTCTAGGAGCGTGTCACGGAGTGGGTACACCATCTTTGGAGAGACCGGCGAGTGCCACTCGTAGAGTGGGGGTGCTGACAGACATCCGTCCTCCGATTGGGACCCGGGTTTATATGGTATGTAGTGAAATTATTCTACATGCATGCACGTGTGTGAGAGTCAAGTTCTAGGTGTCAAAGGAAAAATAGAGAGATTTTTTTTATAGCAAGTAAAAGATTGACCGGACCAAAGTGGTTGCCTACGTTTCCCTCAATCTTCGGAAAAAGAAAGAGAGACTCAGGTCAACGTAGTTCGAGTTTGAAAAGATTTTTGAGAAGAGAAGGAGCACATAAGCAAGTAGGAGCACATAGAAGAGAGGGATAGAAGTACTAACAGTGCTTGCATTACCCATTAATGAGTGCAAAATAAACTAGGGAATGAGTATAGTAGTCATCCCTAATTTATTTATTTATTTTTATTTATACTCCGCTGCAAAAGATGTTAGCGCAAAAACAATACATGTATATGACATAAATCATTTATTGCACATATGGGGACGGAGTAAAACAAGCAAAGAAAAGATTTTTTTTAGTCCAGGGACTGATCTGTAGTTTCAGAAGTGCAGGGACCGATCTGCAGTTTTCTAAAAATTTAGGGACTGTTTTGCAGTTTTGAAGTGCATGGACTGTTCTGTAAATACTTGGTGGTGGAGAAGGAATACCTCATATGACGGATCTGATGTCTCGTACGAGATATCTCCCCCGGAACCCAGATTCAAGACAGAACAGATTAAAAAAAAAACAGTCTGAAAATTCACAGAAAAATTCAGAAAAAATATATTTTTAGCTGAAAATTACAGAGATTAAAAACACCTAATTTGTACGCAAGTCTAACCCACTTAAGTTTGTCCCCAGCAGAGTCGCCACTGTTTGCACCCGAGAAAGAGAGATGATCCTCGCTCGCCTTTTTCTTGTTGATTTGAGAGTCGCCACCATGTTGTTGAACGGAACACGGACCGTGAGATTCTTAAGTTTGGGGGTTAAGTTATGGATTGGGAAGGTCAATGAGCACCCAATCCACCCAATCTAGGATTGGTCTTGCTTAGGTGTTTTTAATCAAATAAAGAACAAATAATTAAAACAAGTAAAACCAATAATTAATTTCTTAATTATTGGAATGTCGGGTCATGTGCTTTGAGACCATCTCCATGTATTGGAGAGGCTATAGGATGATCCTTTTAATGGGATTACACTACTCTAAAACAAAGAATGAGATGAGAAGTAGAGGTTAAAAGCGTAGGAGTTTACCTAAAGCGTTCTTGAGATTCCAATTGATGGACTTGATTAAGGCCTTGAAGATCCAAGAGTTTTGTGATGATTTTGGCTTGAGAAGATGAGTTTTTAGTAGTGTTTCGGTGTGAGGGAGGAGTAAAAACGGGATTCTTTGGAGAGGACTGATTAGAGAGTTGTTACCCTCTTTTTGTGGTGAAAAGAACTCTATTTTATAAGTATTGGATTACTTAGGGACCAAGTCTAGGAGTCCTAAGTTTAGTAGGAAATAGAGTCCTTATTTGGAGAGGTTAAAGGAGGTAGAAAATTACCTAGGAAGCCTCCTATTAGATATTCCCCGTATTAGGAGAGTGTTGGCCAAGAAAGAGATCGGGACGGAGAAGGAAAGTGGATTAGGCCCGCAGACAGAGGAAATGTCTCGTACGAGACATTGATGTCTCGTACGAGGCATCCAGTGTTTTAATACTGTTTTGTCCTTGTCTATAGTTTCTTTGTTCAGTTTAGCCCCTGACTAACAGAGTCGGTTAGAAACTTAACGAAACATGATGAAACTATCGAGTTTTCATCCAAACACGAAGGCGAGACACAAGAGTAGTGTAATCATAAATTTGAGTTCAAAATGGGGTGTCTACAGCCCCTCATGCGTAGATGAACTTTGGGCTTACAAGAGGATATATATTTTGGTAGCACAGAGTTAAATCTTCATGAACTTTTTTTTGGGCTCACACGTTTTTTTTCTTTCTAAATCACTGTGGGCCTCTTTTTAGATTCACATATGTAAAGGGTCAGCTCTGATAACATTATAAAGTATGAGATTCAATTTTAAAACTAATTAACAATGAAAAGAATAGCTGAAAACAGTGGCAGAACCAAATTATTTTAAACATGCAAAATTATATATAAAATTATATAGTGTACTCCCTCCATCACAGCTCACTTGACACTTATTTTCATTTTGGTCTGTCCCAGCCCAGCTCACTTGACACTTCCCAAAATAGCCTATTTTTTATAATTTTATATTCACTCTACCCCACCACTCATTCTCTATCTTCATTTTCCACCACTCAATTTATTCAACCAACACTACTATTTACCCCACTCATTCCCTCTCTTTATTTTCTACCACACATTTTCCTTATTTTATTCTTTTTCCTTAGTTATTGTGCCACCTCTTGAGTGTCAAGTGAGATGGGACGGAAGGAGTATTGTTTTTCTTTGGTAGAAAGGGGGTAAAATTGTAATTTTAGAGGTAAAAAGCAATATTTATATATAAAAAAATTAGTGCTAAATTTCTACATATTGAAATATCAAAAGGGGCAATTGCCCATATGTAGGGGATTTAGGGGGATTTCCACATTCTCCTAGCTCATACTAGCAGTTATAAAATAGGAGAATAATCAACACATGATAATATGAAAGAAAATAACATTGATATTTGATAACCTAGTTCGTCAATACATGACTACATCTGGGGGGCTCCAAATCAAAATATCACTATAATAATATATGAAGATTGTTACAACCTTGCACATTCAATCACTAAGATCTAAGCATGTCTACTCTTCAAGAACAATCTCTCTCACCTATATATTATTTATCTCATCTCCCCTAAGAACACACACAACATAGTCATGGTCGGGTTGTAGGATCGCCTCCCATGGCTCTTCTAGGCCCTTGGCCCCCTCATTGACATTATTTGTGGCTCTCTTTTATGTATCCTAGCACTCTCCACATGCACTAAGCAAGCACACAACATTCTGAACGAAACTATGCTTAAATAAGTGTAGGAAAAACCCTAAATCAATGCATGGAAGAGGTCTCATCAAAATAGAAAACTAAGAAAATCTGAATTGTTTTCCGACATGCTCGGCCGAGTCCTTTATGGTGCTCGACTGAGCAGCAGCCCCGAAATTGCCATGCCTTCTGTTCTCCTTTGCTCAGCCGTGTCAAGCCCACTGCTCGGCCAATTGCTTCCTGTTCTGGCACTTCTTGGTTTCCTTTTCCTTTTTGACCTCTCTTAAATCTCCACCAACTCCCTGTGATTTAGATTCATTTTCTCCTTCCGTCTCCTCACGGGTTTAAGACTTCACTTCCAACCAGTGGCGAGGCTAGGGCAAAGGGAAGGGGGTCATTCGACCCCCTTGAATTTTGAAATGTGTCAATTTTAGTACCTTTAAAATTTTAGAAAATGACATTTACTACAGAAAAATGATGTTTATTCATTTTGACCCCCTTAAATTTGAGAAAAAATTGCACTATTCGACCCACTTGTGTACTAAATTTGTAAACCTCAATAATAATACTTATCACAAGCAACTTTGACCACTTTTTCAGAAAATCGTGGCTTCGCCACTGCTTCCAACATTCTAAGCCTCAAGCCTAGCTCCCCTGCTAAAGATCTTTCTTTATATAATAAAAGCATGCTTGTTACTCCCTCTGGTCCAATTTATCTGTCGTTTTTGAGCTTAAAAAGTGGTCCATATTAACTGACGTTTCTAGGCTTTTATTACATAAATCCCTATTATACCCTTGCCTCAGCCGCCTCTCTCCCTCTCATTGATTAAGACTTCAACTCCCTTCTCCCCTCTCTCGTAATTAATTTTTTTTAATTCCCAGAAAACCTTTCATCATCTCTCATTTACCAAGAGAAAGATCACAAAATTCAACCCTTTCATCCTTACCCATTCTTCTACTTCTAAGTCTTCTTTTCTTTTGTATCAGAATGTTAATTTTTGCATAAACAAATCATGAAAAACTCAAAAAAAAAAAAAATACAGATCTAAAGTAGATTTTAAGAATGCAATTGCAGATGATGGCAGATCTGAAGTTTTTATTAGGTGAAACGATCATTATTGTGCCGGTGACGTTAGACTTCCTGCTCTGCAAATAGTGATGGTGGCGACGATGACTCTCACCGATGATCTTGCCTAGTGCTGAAGACGTACGAACAAGTGGGTTCTTGAGATTAAGTCGTGAATCGGAGCCTTTGGTTCTTAGAATTAAGTGGTAAATTGGTGCTTTTGGTGAAACTTGAGCAAGTAAACTGATAGTAGTGAGTAAGCGCTGGGAGGAGGAGAAGAAATTTGCAGGTGGCGTTAATGGAGGGAGACGAGGGGTGAGTTATGGAGGAATAGTTGGGATAGTGGGCACAAGAGAAGAGAGAGAAAAGATGAAAAAGAAATGGGCTGAAGTAGTAATGATTTGTTGGGTAGTAGGAGTAATCAATAGTAAAAGGATACTATTGGTCTTTGACACTATTTCTTAAGAAGTGTGCAAATGTAAAAAAACGACAGATATTGTGGACCGGAGGGAGTATTTGATTTAAAATAATTGTTCTAACCACTTTTTCAGAAAAATTGCACTATTCAGACAGTGGTAAAATTAACTAAAAAAACATAAGATGGACTCGAAATCAAAACCAAGAGGTCGAATACATCGTGCGACACCCGATCCTCTCACATGCTACACACCTCACCACATGGCACCACACCACAAACACAAACACGTCACTCCATAGCTACACCATTGGCCAAACATCCCCTTCTCCCATTCCCATGCTCCTCACCACACTAGATCACAGCTCCGTCTCTCCGACACAGAAGCTCCTAACTTGTCTCCTGAACCACACTCTTCCATCTCAATAAACTCATTTCGTTTCCGAATCTCTCTCTCTCTCTCTCCGTCCTCGTTAGCTTCACCTTACCTCAAAATTACATATACATACACAAATCTTATACATATATATCCCTTTTTTGACTAACTGAAGAAAAGATTTATCCGGATGTTTTGCGTTTACCTTCTGTTGTTCTTCAGTACATGTGACTATGATGTCAGGTAATCAAATGCCTAATCTTGTCAAATTAATCTTTTATTCCTTTCCTTTTAGGGTTCTGAGTTTGAATTTTGTTTCCATTTCTGCTTTTTGATTGAATTGTTTTGTTGTTATTTGGAACAATTATTGTTTTCAGTTTCTAATTTTGTGTCTAATAATTGAATCTTCAGTTGTTTTAATGGTTAACTTTCATTAATGCGGTCAAGATTTGGTTTTTTTTTTACTCCTACTAATTGTTTATAAGATTCATAAGAAGATGCATCTAACTTATACTCCCTCACTAAAATAATTTTTTTTTTTTATCCAAAATTGATCAATATAGGACATTCCAACTACTAATTATAGATAGATTCGGAAATTAAATACCAATCATTGTAAGAGTTTTTAGTAAACTATCGAAAATAAACTTTATGAATTCACAAGAATTACTAATGTATCTCAAATCTTGTGACAAAGTTTAATCAAATTGATCAAAACTAGTTGGAATGGACAATTTCATGAGACGTAGGGATTACTAATCTAAGCGGGTTTATGATTCGGATTGATGTGTTATATGAAACTGGAAGGCGGAGACAGTTTATGTGATTCTTGGTGGTGGTTGAAATTGTAGTATTGCTCGAAAAAGTTTTTGGGTTTCGTGGCTGACATTAATTAGATTTGAATTAATTTAATTGTTTTTATTAACTAATACTACTGTGTTATTCTTCCAAAACTGTATTAATGTGGATAGAATTAGAAAGTTGCAAGTTTTGATTATTTTGTGAAATGTAAGAAACATTTAGCCTTATTATAGCTGCTCTTGCTGGATGTGTTTAGAATTTTAGATGAAAATAATGAAACTATCATGATGTAGGCGTACTTGAGAATGTTTTTTTTTTGACATTTATGGAATTCTCGAAACACATATTTTGGTCTTGTATGTTAAAGTTTTTTGTTAACTTAATCTACAAGCATTATGTTGTGGGGTCCATGATAATTGCGGATTGGCCCAACTGAATGTGATCTAACATTTGACCATCATGGTCTTCCACCTAATTACGTTTTCACTTAACTTTGGATGGAATAAATTTCAATTAAGGCTTACATAAACGTCTTTGTAAAATGTTGTAAGGCTATGCAACGTGAATTACTAATGTTTAAGGTCAAGCTAAACCATATATTTGAACAACCAAACAGCGATATTTGTAGAGTGAAGAAAACGTTATAAGAATTTAATTTTGCCGTAATGCTGACTTGCAGTGGACCACAGTCAATTTCTTCATAAGTATGCGGGGCCCAGAAATCCTTGTTGTTTTGGATGATATTTTGTTAAGCAATGTAACAAAAAGGCTTGGGGGATCGAAGTCTGGAAGGGGATAACAAACTAGGCTTAGCTAGCTTGTTTGTTTTTCAGATTGCTACATATCAAATATCATTGACTTAGCTTGTTCTGGTTAGGTCTTAAATGACTTTAGCTCTGATATACTCCCTCCGTCCTAAAATGATCTTCATACTTTTTTCGCTGTTATTGCGAAGGAACTTTGAGCAATAATTTTAGGTTGATTTAATTGTCCTAATGGAAATCTAAAACTTGTTATTGATACATCATCAAAAATACTATTAATACTAAGTTTTAGAGTTTCATTACGACAATTATATCAACCTAAAATTATTGCTCAAAGTTCCTTCGCAATAACAACGAAAAAAGTATGAAGATCATTTGGACGGATGGAGTAGTCACTAGCAAACTCCAGTTGTATGCATCCGGTGTATATTATACATGTTCTAGATTAATGGTTAATTCAGTGACAGTTAATATCTGAATGTGTTGCCGCGGTTGGGTTTATTTTAATACCTTGAACCGCCAGTACAAGGTTCAATAAGTACATATATATTGTAGAGAACGGGGCATCATTTAGGGATATATATTTTGTAGAATATGGAGCATTATTTAGGGACGAAGGGAGTTTTTTGTTGACACGTCTTTTTCTTTTCATTTCTAGTATCCAACTTTTATGACGATCCTCTGCTGTTTACTTGTCACGACTTAGCTTCGTAGTGAAACTTAATTTATTGACATCATTACTCGATAGGATATTGGTTCAGTGTGTTCATATTGATTTTACGTCCGTACGAGTAATTCATTCACACAATATTCAATTTGCTGGTATATCTGTTTGTACAAATATGTTACTTACCATATTGTGATTGCCAGCTAAAATATTGATTGCGCTTGATTTTTTCTTCAGTAAACAATACTTGTATGGTTGTGCATGATGCAAGCAATTGTCATGTCATAAACATGGGATGTTTGAACATCGATTTGCAAGTGGTGAAACGAGAATCTCATTGAAGTTGAATAAGTCGTTTTCTTGCAGGTAAGTTGAACTCGACATAAAATCCTTTTCTAACTTTATAATACAACTATGCAAAAATTAACAATCGTTCTAATTTTCTCCTCAGTAAAGTCGTGAGAATGACAAGAATTATGTACGTACTGTCTTCTTCTTTCTAAATAGTCCTCCCTCCGTCCCAAATTGATAATCTCGTTTGACTTTCAAACATTTTAAGGTTACATTATAAGTTTTGGAAATTCAGTGATTTTAAAGCCTTAAATTTGGAAATGAGACTTACTTTCTGGGACATAAAAAGGGGAAATGAGACTATCATTTTGGGAGGCAGGGAGGGAGAGTAACTGCCAGTATTTGTGTTTTATTTTCACTACTGAATCATTGTGTAAAAATCATGACAAGCAAAGAACTTTTTATAGTGAATAGCTTGCATTACAATTTTTATACTCCCTCCGTCTCTCTTTAATCTACAAAATTTGCTATTTGGTTGTCCCACTTTAATCTACAAAGTCCTAAAATGAAAATGTTTTAATATTTTTAATATAATGGGACCCACTTGTTATACTCACAACAACTATCCACTAATCATTTTCTATCTCACTTACTCTCTCCTACCCAACTATCTACACTCACAACATATCACTTTTTTCACTTTTTACTTAATGTGCCCAACTCAATTTTTGTAAGTTAAAGAGGGACGGAGGGAGTATATTTCTCTATTTCAATGTTCAAGCATGTGAGTTAAACCTGTCTGATACTCTTTGTTTCTTAGTCTCTATTTAATCAAGGTTACTTGGTCTCGTCTTTTGTACTGGCATTGACTCTCAATGCTAGTGTCTTCAAGGTCAATGAAGATGTTTGTTGCTCTTTATACCCAAAAAGATGAAAAACTCCTATGTTTTGCAGAATTAATAAATAATCTTAGTCGACTTTTAACTTCATTTTGAATCCAAAGAAAAATTTAGCAATACAAACTGTAGATATTCAAATGAATCTAGAAAAACAATCATTTGGGCGACACAGTTTGTACCTACTTGGACTATCCATAAAAAGTTGTAGCTGGGCGAGCCTAGTCGACTATATATCTTTCTTAAAAGTTAGTCTCTGAACAGAATTTGTTTTGCTGATAAGCTTCCCTTAAAAACTCATTTAATTCGAAACAAAACATATTCATGGATGTGATTCCTGAAAATTTATAGGAAATCTTGACTAACCATATATATAATCCTCTGTTATCCAAGAAACAAATAGTGTTGTTACAGGAAAAACGTGTGGAAAAGAATAGTACAAAAGGAGAATGAAAATTGATAAAAAATAAAATATAACTCGAATAACCCATTATTACCCTACCCTGAAATCTGTCTAAATTTGGTACGGCATAACTCAGATCATGGTTTTAAATACAACAATTTGACAATGATTTGGAGCTTCACAGGCTGAAGCTTGACATTACTTTAGCTGGAAGGGCTGCCTTTTACTCTTCCCATTTCACGTTGACTTGATATTTTTGGTAATACATTTCCGTCCCAGATATGAGAAAAATAGTAATCGACATTTTGCTTTCACAGCATATACCTATACAATAGCAAGTTTGAAAAATAATACTCCCTCCGTCTTGCAGGGCGTCCCATAGAAATTGCAAAATCCATAAATGGAAAGTTTTTAATACAACCCACTTCTCATACTCACATCCACTAACCCACTAACTATTCTCTACCACACTACTCAACTATCAACACTCACAATCACCTTTTTCACTTAATTCTTGTGCCATAAACGATATTCCCTTGAGGTTTTGGATCATGATCAACTGTATAAACGATGTAAATCTCTTATTTCATCATCTAATACTCTTGAAAATATGCAGATCATGATCCGGAGAACCACTTATCGGAACCGCCATGTTAATAGTTCCACCTCCTGATCCGTCTCCCAACATCATGTCCCCACGTCGGTTAGTCTTGAGAAGGGCTCCTCTTATATACATTCTTATTCTACTATCAATTCTCCTAGTTGCACCCCTTTGTTTTTTCAAGATCCTCACCCACGGTCACAAAATCTCCTATTTCTTCCGACCACTTTGGGACACACCCCCACCCCCTTTCGAGCACCTACCCCATTACTACGCCGAGAATGTTTCCATATCCCTCCTCTGCCGCCTCCACGGGTGGACCCCACGATCAAAACCCCGCCGTGTCTTCGATGCCATCATTTTCAACAACGAGCTTGATTTGCTCGATCTCAGATGGAACGAACTCAATCCGTACGTTACAAAATTCATCATCCTAGAATCCAACACAACCTTCACCGGCATTCCCAAGCCTCTTGTATTCGCTTCGAACCGAGACCGTTTTTCATTTGCGGAAGGAAAAATCGAATACGGGTTTTATCCGGGTCGGGTATCGGATCTAACGGCCCATGAAAACCCGTTTGTGATAGAAGGAAAGCATCGGGAGGCTATGAATTTGTTACTTTATAGATCGGGTCTCTCTTATGGGGACCTCCTCATTATGTCCGATACTGACGAAATTCCAAGCGCACACACAATAAAACTACTTCAATGGTGCAACGGGGTGCCCTCAGTAATGCATCTCGAGATGAAGCACTACATGTACTCTTTCGAGTTCCCGGTTGACTATAGCAGCTGGCGGGCCTCTATCCACGTGTACAACCCGTGGACCCACTACAGGCATTCTCGTCAGACGGATCTTATCCTCTCTGACGCGGGGTGGCACTGCAGCTTCTGCTTCCGGCATCTTGAAGATTTTGTGATGAAAATGACAGGTTATAGTCATGCGGATCGTGTGAGGAGTAAAGAGTTTCTAGAACATTCTAGAATTCAGAAGCTCATTTGTAGAGGAGATGATCTGTATGACATGTTACCGGAAGAATATAGTTTCAAGGAACTGTTCAAGAAGATGGGATCGATACCACGTTCAGCTTCAGCAGTTCATCTTCCGGCCTACTTGATTGAAAATGCAGAAAAGCTCAAATTTTTACTTCCTGGAGGCTGTGAACGCGAACCTGTAGATTAAAAACACTTTACACTATCTTGTATCTATCATTGTTTCTGATCATGATTGAACATGTGAAATTGCTACAGATTTTACTAGGTAGCAGTTTACTATATTCGACTCGGATTCAAATAATTCATTTTGCACAAAATGTGATGATGCATTTGATTATACATATGTTGTTAAGTAGTAGTAGGACCAATTGGTAAGTGTAGACTGTTGGAACAATTTATGACCCTGAATGCCATACTCATATTTAGAAGGAGATTGAGGAAGAAGATGAAGGCGGAAGCGAGATATTTGCCTGTTGAATCCATAGTCAAAGATGAAGGGAGAATTAAGATGAAGAAGAAGGTGTAGGAAGATGATTTTCTAAATGATGAATGCCCTTTAGTTTCTTAAGTCGATAATAATGAAGAGAGTATTTAGAGAGAAAGTAAAGAATGTAGTGTCTAAAAGGGTTGATGGTAAGCCTTTTATATACTAGACAAAGAGACACTTCATTTAGGGACCACACCTATTCAAGCCTAAGCAATGTTGTTTTAACATTTTGCCCATCATAAATAGATAAATTACATTTCAGGGATTCTACACATTGACTAAGTTTGACTATACTTTATATTAATATTATAGACATGATTTTATTTATGGAATGTGCTAAATAACTTGTGTTGCAAGCCATAATGATCTAACAATCTCCCACTTGGGTTGCAAAACAAATTCCTTCCTTTAAATCATGAATATAACATAAATGACAACCCTTATGTGCACTTTGTTGTCATCTACAACAATCTCGTCCATTAGCCATATAAGTATAGGACTAAAGGGGCAGTCGTTGTAATTGATTCGCAACTAAACCCACTATAATCACATATACTAATCCAACTAAGTGACATAGATCAAAAGTATAGATGTGTAGCATGGAACTTAATGAATATATACATATTCTTCCAACTAGTCCAACTTAACCAAATGAGATCAAAAACTTTAAATAAGAGAACAATTAATGAAAAACAACACAAACTCCCACTATACCAAATGTTATTAAGATCGTTACACTCATGTGAAACACCGAAGATAATAACGCTTTCATAAACGGATCCTCTAAAATGGAGTTTGTTTCTATAAGTTGTATTTCTTTGTTCATTTTCCTTTACAACAAGAAACTTAATGTATATATCCTTCAGACTTTGATAAACTCTTGTTGTTGTAAGACTGCCGCCTGATTGTCACAATAAAATTAAGCGGTCTTTCGACACTTGTTGACAATTGGCAGTCCCTTAATAAACTTATGCAGCCATATAATTTAACTAATGTCGGAATACCTAATGACCTCAAGATGATCCGACTTCAAATATAGGCAAGTAGTTCTTTTGTGTTTTGCAAATACTTTTCTCATTCTTTTGGCTGCTACTTAATGTTCTCTTCCGGTTTTGCTTTGGTATTGACCAAGCATCCCAACAATAAATATAAGATTCATGCATACATTAAGCTCCCTACTGCTATGCAAAATTTATCTTTTCCATATACTTGGATCAAAAAATTACTTTTAGGACACTGTTTGAGACTTTTAAACTTGTCTCCTTTAAAATTAGGGGTGTCAAGTGGTTTACAGTTTTGCATGCTTAATCCTTTGTAATACCTTTTCTATATAGGCCTTTGTGATAATCTTAAAAATCTTTGTGAGTGATCACAGTGAATTTGGATTCTTAATACAAAATGCCTCACCAAGATCTTTCATTTCAAATAAGAAATTTCTTAGTTTCCTTAAGAAGGTTCATATTATTACTAGCAAGCAAAATATCATCCTCAATAAGACCAAAATTATAAATCTACTCCCACTGAACTTATGGTATACACAATCTTAATCAAGATTCGTTTCATAACCAAATGAAAGAATAACTTGATTAAGTTTTAAGTACCATAACCGAGAAGTTATCTTAAGCCTATAAATGAATTTCTTAAATAAATCAATTACCATTTCTTGCTTAAATAGTTTCCTCAATGTCTCCATTGAGAAAGCTTGTCTTTATATCCATTTGATGAAGCTTAAGATCATAATGTGCCATATATGCCATAATGATCCTAAAAGAGTTTTTAGAAGATACCAAAAAAATGTTTCTTTATAATCAATGCCTTCCTTTTGAGTAAATCTCTTAGCAACAAACAAGCCTTATATCTTTATACATTACTTTGTGAATCCTTTTTGGTCTTTAAAGACCAATTTGCACCCAATAGGTTTCACATCTTTAGGTAATGGAACAAGATTCCAAACATCGTTGTCTTTTATAGTTTTAACTCTTTATTTATGGCATTGATCTACTTATGAGAATATAGGACTATTAATGGTTTTATGGAAGATGAGAGGCTCATCTCCCACTAAACCTAAGTGTCTTTTACTCTATTGGATCTTCTTAAGAGCACCTGTTCTTCTTCATTTTGAGGTTGTTGAATTTAATCCTTATGATCAACATTTTCATGTTGTTCAATATTAATAAGGGAGTCATTATTTTGAATTGTATGTTCTTCTTGAATGTCAAGTATAAAACTTGATATCCAATTAGAACTATGGGAAAAGGTAAAGAAATGGATGCCTCTTCCTCTTCAAATTCAAAATATTATTAATCTCCCACTAAATTCAACATCCTCAAAGAACCTAGCATTTCTCATTTCAAAATGTTCTAGTTTTCGGATTGTAAAATTTATATCCCCATAGATCTCTCGGCATACCCCACAAAATAGATACTAAAATTCTTAGTGTCCAGTTTGCACTTATTAGGCCTATAAGGCCTAGCTTCTATTGGACAACCCTATACATGAAGAATTTAAGGACGGTTTCTAAATTGTTCATAATTCATAAGGGTTTTTATTTAGTAGCTTTAGAGGAAGCTCTATAGAGAACATAAGATGCGGTTTTAATGTATTGCCCATAATGAGTGAGGTAAAAGAAGTACAAGGAACATACTTATTACCATATCCTTAAGGATTCTATTATGTCTCTGTTACACTTATTTATGCTAGGTGTACCCGGCTTAATGTAGAGAGAGACAATCCCACACTCCTCAAGATAGCAAGCAAAAGGACCCGGACATTGTTCCTTCGAACCGTCATTCCAACCATAGCATACACCACCATGATTGGACTTAACGTTCTTAATAGTCTTTCAAAGTTGATTTCCAACTTTGACCTTATAAGACTTGAAAATGTCCAAAACTTGAGACTTTTTCATGAAGTAAATAAATGTATTCATATTAAGAGTGGTCGTCTATGAACGTAACAACGTATTGTTGACCTTTCCATGAAGGAGTAATGAATGATCCACAAAAAAACTGAATGTATTAGTTCTAAGACACTTGATTCTCTCGAGGATACTTTTTTTTTAATGTTTGTAAAATTCCTTTAAGGCATTAATGTAAAAGTCTCTTCCGGAATATCAAGTATGGTCAAGATTCCTTTAGACACAAGCTTATCAATTCTCCTCTCGGAGATATGACCAAAACGCCTATGTCATAATGAATGAAATTTCACTTGATAACTTTCGCTTTTACTTTTGGTTTCATTATTATAATATTCATTTATTGTTTGAGTAGTGTCAAATAATTAAAGAATGCTTGACAAAGTACTTTGTACCAACAACCTTGGAATTAAAATAAAGATCACATCTTATTATTACCAAATGAACAAAAAATCACATTTCTTGTTCAATATTGTGATATATAATAAATTCCGTTCAAATGACGGTACAATAAACGTATTATTTAATACAAAATAATACTTAGTACTTAACAATAATTGAAAAGTCTTTATGCCTTTAACTTTAACCGGATTTCCAGCTCTCATATGGATGAATTTCTTCATCTTCACTAGTCTTCGGTAATTCCGGCAACCCTACATAGACACACTTATGTGAGTTTTTGCACTAAAATCAACCACAAAGTATATGTAGGAATTGAAACCAAAACAGCCTTAATACAAAACAAGACCAAATGACATACCTTTCTTAGCACGCCAAGCGTGATACTTAGGGCAGTCTAACTTCATGTGAGTGAGGTCCTTGCAAAAGAAGCATTTCTTTTCCTTATGACCATTAGATGATCTTTTAAGGTTCTTATTACTTTCAATCGCAATTTCCTTCTCTCTTCTCTTTGTCCTATGAGAAGAGGTAGATGCCAAACGTTCCTCAAGAATATCAAGGAATATTTTAGCATCAACATCCTTGGAGACACCTTTCAAAATGGTCTCCGGGACAACAATATTCATGATCATTAGGCTCACGCAGTTGGAGCGTTTCCACTTCTCAACATTTAAGCAATGTTCTTGAGTGCTTACATTATAGAGAGGAAGAGGAAACGGTTCCCTTAATGCGTGATCTATGTCCATATAGCTTAAGATCATAACCATTTTATTTTTCCAAGTTTTAAAATTAGTCCCATTTAGCATCGGTACGGTACTCATAGCAGTAATAACAGATGAAGCAATGAGCAAATCTGTTGGATTTTAGAGAACAAGAATGAATACAAAACATAATAAGAAACTACATAATGAATAAATGATTAATTATATCAAATGAAAACCATCAACAAGGTAATTAACATGACATCAAAACTAATCTTTGGATTGCGAATTGACTCATAAATAATTGCCTTAGATGACAAGTAATTTGAACAACATTTGATTAAATGCATAATCTTCCTTTGGGTAGTCTTAAGCATTTAATAAAACAACTTAATGTTTATTTTATCGGTTTTTCTAACATGTTCCCTTAGGGCACATGATAACAATTAAATATGGAAGTGAATCTATTTACTTATAGTATTTTTAAGTAACATGTCTAGATTTTCTAAGTGAAATTGCTATAATTAAATAAATTCACTTCCATATTTAATTGTTATCATGTGCCCTAAGGGCACATGTTAGAAAAACCGTTATTTTATTTGTCATCACATGAATGCACAAGTTTAGTCAAATGTCAAGATTTTCTTTGGAAAATTCAAGTCATTCACATATTAACTTAAACATTCAACACTTTAATAATTTTGAATTTAAATAACGTTAATCACTTAGGTGATAATATTATTTAAACAATGAATAAAATTATTTAAGCATATAATTAATCAAGGTTTTAAGGTTTGAAAAAATGTATGTTTTGTTCAAAAAGGGAAAACAAAGTAGTGCATAAACTTAAAAATTCCAAAACCTGTGAATAGTGTCTGCTCGGCCGAGCATAGAGAAGTGCACGACCGATCAAACACTGTTCACAGAAACTTTGTTTTTCGACATATAGTGCACGGCCGCGCTAAACAAAACGCACGACCGAGCTGCTCGGCCGAGCATAGGAAAGGACACGGCCGAGCACCATTAATCAGAAACTTTTGCCTTTTCGACATTCAATGCACGACCGTGCAAAAACAAACGCACGATCGTGCAAGTCTTGGTCCGACCGGGCATAACCAAAGACCCGCCCGGGTTATTCAAGAGATCCGACCAGACTCGACCAAAGATCCGATCGGATGATGTCATTATTTTGGCGCCGTTTCATGTGCTCGGCCGAGCAGATCATAAGACTCGGCCGAGCAGGCCATGTTCTGCACTTTCTGAATTTTGTTTTAAACTTTCCCAAAATCAATGAATGGCAAGTAGATCCACATGGTATGTACTTAAAACATAAAACCACACTATAAAGGATAATCTTGCTTTTAAAATTAATGGAATCAAGTAAGTAGATCCACATGGTATGCACGAAAACATAAAACCATGTTATGAAGGGATAGTCAAACTTGAACCATTGAGTTTTTAATGAACAAAACTTTCAAACCATTTTCTTAATTTTAGATGAAGATTATTAGTACTCTATGAATGAATTAGAGTCCCTAATCATCATCAAATTTTTATGATTCAACAGGAAAAAATGAATCAATTAAAGCATAAAGCTTTCTTAAAAGAACTCAAACTCAAACCAAATAATGAGCGAGCTCTGATACCAATTGTTGGAACAATTTATGACCCTGAATGCCATACTCATATTTAGAAGGAGATTGAGGAAGGAGATGAAGGCGGAAGCGAGATATTTACATGTTGAATCCATAGTCAAAGATGAATGGAGAATTAAGATGAAGAAGAAGATGTAGGAAGATGATCTTCTAAATGATGAATGCCCTTTAGTTTCTCAATTTCTTCTAGATAATAATGAAGAGAGTATTTAGAGAGAAAGTAAAGAATGTAGTGTCTAAAAGGGTTGATGGTAAACCCTTTATATACTAGACAAATAGGCACTTCATTTAGGGACCACACCTATTCAAGCCTAAGCAATATTGATTTACCATTTTGCCCATCATAAATAGATAAATTACATTTCAGGGATTCTACATATTGACTAAGTTTGACTATACTTTATAGGGGAAATGACAATTTAGGGTCCAAAGTTTGGGGGGTATGCGCCAATAGGGGTCTGATGTATCAATTTTGTCAATTTAGGGTCCAAAGTTAACAACGTTAGTCAATTAAGGGTTTTTGGACTAAGTTGCAAAGAAAATCCAGTTAAGTAACAGAAAAACTTAACTGGAGTTAGTTTTGGATGTTCGCCTGGGCTGTCATTTCACACACCCCTTATACAATGGACCCTAAATTTTCTTTCACTTTTATTATTAAATTTTTGAATAATTTTAATTAATTCAAAAATAATAATAAATAAAATAATAAGCAAATAAAAAATTAAAGTGGTTTTTTTTAAACCGCAAATAATGAAGTTATAAACAAGGAAAATTAATAATAAAAATAAAAAATAATTTTATAAATAAAATAATTGGAATACTAATATTAATAATGAAACAATACTAACCACCACCACAGAAAAAAAAAAAAAAAAGAATTGTCCAAATCCCCACTTTCTTCTTTCTAAAAAAATAAAGTGGTTTTTTTTTTGGAATATAGTTTTTTTACACTTTTTATTTTTTAAAAATTATACTTTTTATTTTATAGTGGTTCTAATGAAAAAAATATTTTTATTGTATTTTTTGAAAAAATATTTTCGGTAAATGACGTCTTAATTATTAGTTAATTTAATATAAGAAAGTAAAATTTAATATTTCATTTTTTTATTAATTTTCTACATCTGAAATGACAATATGCTCATGCAAATAATAAAAACAAACTCCAGTTAAGTCCATGTCAAAAGACTTGTGACTTAACTGGATTCCGTTAATAGAATCGTTAAAAAACCCTAACCTGCACAACTTTTGCAACTTTGGACCCTAAATTGACAAAATTGATACATCAGACCCCTATTGGCACACACCCCCAAACTTTGGACCCTAAATTGTCATTTCCCCTACTTTATATTAATATTATAGACACGATTTTATTTATGGAAGGTGCTAAATAACTTGTGTTGCAAGCCATAATGATCTAACATAGACCTTATTGTTAAACTGGTTGGTACTTGTTAAGAAGATTCTATAGATGGAAAGAGTAATGGGGAAAACTTTTCAAGAGTTGATGTACATCATGCTTTAGATTGTCTACGTTTGTTGAATAAATTTGTTGAAGCATCATTTTCATATGGGAAAATGTCCATTAGAAACCATTCAAATTCACCATCAATACATTGGGGACACCCTTGATGCAATGGTAGGAGTACCTAATTTGGTAATGAGTGCAAACAAGTAATTTGCATGAACGTGTAACGGGCCAGCTCTGAGACTATGATAAAGTCTGAGGTTCAATCCCAAAATCATTTGGCAGGGGCGATCCTATTGAATTTGATGCCGTAAGCAAATATTCTAGCGAGGCCTCATGAATTTAGTGTCTTTTAAACAAAAGCTAAAACATTAATAGAAAATTAATATGCATGTAGTTATATGTATATTTTGTTTAAAATAAAATACGACATCAAAATCAAACTTATGGCCAAAGATCAAAATCAATTCAATTTAAAGCATAAAAAGCTTACCTCCTAGTGCTAGATGGAAGTCTGGAAGGTAAATTTTACCGTCGCCTACTCTCTTCAGTCTTCTCGCCCTAGGAAGGTAAAAGTCGGTTTTTGAACTAGATTACAATTCGTTTATAAATTCGAATTATGAATTAATTTTTTCCTTTTCAAAGTCGGATTCTGAATTAGTTTTTTTTTTTTTTTTTTGTTCTCAATTAGTTTTTCCCTTTTTGAAAACGGATTTCTTCTTTAAAAAATAATGAACGAATTACTGAATTGTGTTGTGTTGAGGATTAAATACTCATCCGAAGAGAGTCTTATGGTGGATTGAGGATGGATAATTGGGCCTATCACCAATGCATTAGGTAAGAATTTTGAGCCCCCAAAAATTCAGCAATATTTTTGGTGCCCTAAGTATTTGCTTACTTGATGGGCCACCATTGCCATTTGGCAATGGAATGAGTAGCTCAGGATCTTTATATAGTCAATGCATGCTATTGTTAGTTAATTTCCAATGTAGGATAATATCTCTAACAATTAAGAATGTTTACTCCCTTTCGAAAAAAAATAAATTAAAAATAGGATTTGATTCAATTGTGTCGTGTCCTAATGGCACATTCCTCTGCTCCGATACTATTTTTAAGAAAATATGGGTTTGTCTGGTGTACAGTTTTAAAAACAGAGATTTTCAAAACGGAGCTTCTTTTTGGACGCTACTATTTTAAGCGACTAAAAAGAGCTATGATTTTTAAAAATCTCCACTCGAAAACTCTCCATTGATACGCTTAATTAGCAAAATCTGACTTTTTTTCAATGCGTTTTTAACGCACCGCTCTACCAAACAATCCCATACTGTACAGTTTGTGGGGTAAGCGCGTAGTTGTTTTTAGTATTATTAAGTAAATGACCCTCATTAAATAAATAAAAGAATTGTTAACTTTGCATTTTTTTTATTTTTATTTTTTGAAAAATATTTGGTTTGTGCAATTTTAATTGAGATGTCAATAAAAATAATATAGGGTTACATATTACCAGAATCTAGCTGTAGCATACAGTATGCTAAAATGTGATTTACTCACTCCGTCCCATTTTAAATTTCAAAAAAAAAGTGGACACAAGAATTAAGATGAGAATTTTTTATATTATAAAATATAGATAGTGGTGTAGAGTGTTGTGAGTATAGAAAGTGTGTAGGAGAGAGAAAGTGGGGTAAGGAATAGTTAGTGGATAGTTGTGTGTATGACATGTAGGTCTCACTAAATAAAAAAGTATAAATAACTTTCCATTTTTGAATTTTAAAGTTTAAAATGGGACACCCAAAAGAGATTTTTTTGAAGTTTAAAATGGGACGGATGGAGTATATGTTTACTCGTTGAGAATGTTAACATGGAGTAGCGTACTTTTATACTCCCTCCATTCCAAGTAAGTTGAAACATTTTGCTATATCATTCTCTGGACCCGGAACCGCTCCACCATTTTAGCTCCACCCAAAGGCTCCGATCAAGGCCACATAGACGAGCTCATCATCTCTGCAGCTAAGATGATTTCAATTTTTTGTGGGTCCTACCGAGCTCGGACACATCTCATCCGTCGAACACAAAATCCAATGAGGTGACTCTAATCGGAGCCATTGAGTGGAGCGGGTGGAGCGGTTCGAAATCCCTCATTCTCTTTCCTTCCCCACTAATTCTCTCTCTTCCTCACCACCTTTCATTCTTAATATAATATCATTTCTTTAATTTCCTAACTTCAAAATGAATGTTTCAACTTATATGGAACGGAGGGAGTATTGGTGATACAGAGAAATGGGACGGTGAGATTGTTGATGTAAAAGCAACAATTTATCATGCTAGTTGGACTGAGCTGATCATGAGCCGCCCACTAATCGGGCTGACATTTTTGCAATTAGTGATCATGATAAGTTTGGGTAGGTAATTAAAAAGTTTAACTTGTCAAATGTGTAAGAAAAAAAAAGGGAACGAGGGATGGCCTGAGTATAATTTTGATGGAGAGCATGACATGAGTCGAAATCTTTTGTACTACTACCTCTGTCTTTAAATGAATGTTTAAATTTCATTTTAAGAGACATTTGAAAATCTCAATTCTTTGTTTAATTTGGTGCAAAGATTCATATATAATGTTGTAATCTCCTTTCCAAACATTTAGTTTTGCACGTATATAAAGAGACCGGTGAAAAAAAATTGAAAAAAAACATTTAAGCACAAAATCTCAATTAACGAAAAAATTAACGACCTTCTTTAAAAATTGAATTTCTTACCCAGAAAGACAAGTTGGCATTGTGAGAGTAAAAGAAAGCATGGGAGAAGAAGAGATGTGAAGGTGGCGGGTTGGTGGGGTGGGTGGGGGTGGGGTGGGGGGAAGGAGACGAAGAAGGTAGAAGTTTAGGTTTGATTTTTTATTTTCCATTTTCAAGCAAATACAAATACAGGTTAAAAGAAGTTTTTTTAAGGCTATTATCTATGGACTAATATCTAAATTTAGCCATTTACTATTTTTAAAAAAACATAATTTTACCATTTACTTAAGGAATTAGAATTGTAAATGACTTTAATGTAAGGAATTTTTATTTTTATATTTTCACTACTATAAAGAAAACTTACTATTTTAAATGATAAACAGTATTTTACTTTGATATTTATTATGTTTTTTTGGTTAATTAAAATATATATTCTTTTATTAAAATAGTGTGTATATATATATATATATATATATATATATACACACACACATAATTTTAGGAGTTTTAAAGTTTTTTACAAAATGGGGACATCATAAATAATTATTAAACTTTATGGGTAAGAAATGCAAGTTTCAAATAAGCACGTTAGATTTTCCGTTAATTTTGTTAGCTTTCATCCATTGTCATCCAAAAAAGACTCATTTCACCACAAAATGTGAACATTAGGCACCAAATTGCCAAAATTGGAACATTATGACCTAAATTGCAACTCACATGAAACTTTGGGGCATTAATGTGCTATTTGCCTTTTTTTTCACTTTTTTGCAGCACACACTATCTATTATTTAATGATACCAGTGTGAGCCGTTGAATCATAAATAGTACTCCCTCCGTCCCTCTTTAACTTACTAAAAATGAGTTGGGCACATTAATTAAAGAAAAATGAAAAATGTGATGTTTTGTGAGTGTAGATGGTTGGGTGGGAGAGAGAAGTGAGATAGAGAATAGTTAGTGGATAGTTGTTTTGAGTATGACAAGTGAGTCTCATTATTTTAAAAGTATTAAAACATTTCCTTTTTGGGACTTTGTAAATTAAAGTGGGACAACCATAATGACAAATTTTATAGATTAAAGAGAGACGGAGGGACTACTCTCTTTGTTTCTTAATTCATTTTTAAGAATTTTTGTCTTAAAATGAATGTTTTTTTGAAAAAAAAAAAATCTCTTTAAATATTTTTTTTTTATCGAATATTTTTTCGCTAATTTCTTTTATCTTTGTGAAACTAAATGTTAGGGAAGAAGATTACATGATTAATATATATATGAATCTATATCACTAAATTGTATAAAAAATAAAAATCAGAATGTCACTTAATATTTTTATACATTCTCTTAGCGATAGGGGAGTACACCGTATAGTACACGAGATAGTACAAGAAAGAGATCTCAATTTGCTAAAGTAGATGCAGTAAGACAAAAACTTGTGTGAGAACACTCCAACCCGTCTCATGGGTGAGACGGGTCATTTTTTTGACCCATTACCCGACCCACAACCCTGCTCCAGGACCCATGGGGGGACCCTGCCACGTGGCAGCCCCTCATTGGCCCAATTTTTTTTTTTTTTTTTTTTTTTTTTTGCTTTTTTTTTTTTTTTTTTTATTTTTGGTTTTTTTCGGTTTGTGAAAAGTAATAGTTACCATCTCTTAAAGTAATAGTTACCATCTCTTAAAGTAATAGTGTTATTCCTATGTTTTCTTCGTTTGCCAAAAGTAATACTTATTATAACTAAAATGTAACAAACGTGTTATTTATATGTAATAGTATTTGTAAATAATTGTAATACATATGTATAGATATCTATTTGTTTTCAAACAATAAGTTACAATGGGGTCAAATTTATCATGATACATGTAAAAGTATTACATTATCTATAGAAATCTGTTACAATTTCGTCAATCAAAGTGTTACATTTACTTGTATAAACTTACTATTACATTCATATACATAAGTTATTACTTTTCAAATGGGTAAAAACGAGCTTTTGTTTTTTTAAAACAAGTATTACGTTTACTTATGAACAATGTTACTTTAAGAGATGGTAACTATTATTTTTTGCTAAACCACTGAAAAGCCGAAAAAAAAAATATAAAAACTCAAAAAAAAAAAAAAAAAAATCGGCCAATGGTGGGTTGCCACGTGGCGGGTTCGGCCCATGGGTCATGGGGCGACCCGTCTCATGCATGAGACGGATCCCCTTGTTCTCATGGGAGACCACCTCATGCAGTAATTATAAAGCACTCTGTGAAATTGCATAAAAGCAGAGCCTTACCTTTGGGGATTTTGTCTCTTACTTTTTAGTTTCTCTCTTTGACAAATTATGCGATTTTTTTTTTTGTTTTTTGATAAAATGAGTTTTGTTTTAAAATTAATTGGTAATATGATTAAGGATCATTGAAGAAGTTTTTTAGGGAACTTTTAAAATGGTTAAACTTTGAGGAGTTTTGTAAGAAAAGAGTGGCTCAGTGGTTTAGAGTCAGCTTCACAATATGTGAAGTCAAGGGTTCGATCCCTTCTCATTCTCATACCTCCTGTAGACATCAGGGGGAAAATGGAGAACCACTATTAATCCTCTCTTGTTTTTTTCTTAAAAAATAAAATAAAATGAAGAATCCTCTGAGTGGTTTTTATGTGATGAACTTGAATTGCTCACTCATGTGTACTCCGTCTCGTAATAAACAAAACCAAATTGAAAAATACAAGAATTATAATTAAGAAATGTAATGAAAAGTAGTACTCTTCAGTCCCCATTAGTCTCTAAATGAATATCAACTTTTTAAAGAAAAAATGTCTTAAAATAAATATTATTATTTTTTTGAAAATAAATTTGTCTATAAGTGTTTTTTTATCAAATTTTCTTCACTAGTGTCTTATACTCGGAAAAGTGGATAACAAAAAAAAATTTATAAATCTTTACCAACAAATTCTATAAAAAGTAAAAAATTGCAAAATATATTTAAAATAAAATCTGGACATTCATATATTGGGACATATATATGGAGTATAATATTGATAATGGATAGACGTCTTGGGTATAAAAAGTGGAGCAGAAATTGTAAGTGAGGTTGGAATTGTGAGTGATATAGTCATTAAAAAAAATGAAAAATTGGTCCTATTAAATATAAAAATATTACTATATACTCCCTCCGTCCCTCTTTAATCTACAAAATTTGCCATTTTGGTTGTCCCACTTTAATTTACAAAGTTCCAAAAAAGAAATGTTTTAATACTTTTAAAATAATGCGACTCACTTATCATACTCACAACAACTATCCACTTATTATTCTCTACACCACTTTCTCTCTCCCACTCAACTATCTACACTCACATCAACTTTTTCACCTTTTCCTTAAATAATATGTCCAACCCAAAATTTATAAGTTAAAGAAGGACGGAGGGAGTACCTCTTTAAATGAATGTTTAAAAAAAATTAGTATTGTTTTGTTGGCAACCGGGGGGGGGGGGAGGGAACTTGAGATCTTTTTGTAGAAGATAATAAGTTTAGTTTGTGTGAGTCATGACTAATTGACATATTTAAATTAAAAAAGTGTAGTTTATTATCATAACATTAGAAATGGGAAATGGGAAGAGTAGGTTTTGGGGGAAACTAGTTCCGCCATAAGATATAAAAAATCACGTTTTTAACTCTTAAACCCTAAACTCTAAACCTTAAACCCTAAACCTTAACCTTTATAAAAACAAGATTTTTTATAACTTATGGAGGAACTAGTTTCCCCCAAAATTTTCTCAAATGGGAAAGAAGTATAATTTGTTATGAAATGGAAAGAGGAACTATATTAGAACATTGCTTTGCTTTAAAACTAAAAATAGACATTTGTGAGGGATTACTCCCCTTCACTAAGGTTCTTAGTTTGACTTTACACGAAAATTAAGAAAAAGAAAATATTGTGATTATGAAAAGTAAAGTAGGGGAGAGAAAGTGGGTAGAGAGTTGTTGTTGTTGTGAGAATGACAAGTGGTTTCATTGTTCATTTTTTTAAGTAATAAAACAACTAAAAATCTTAGTATGTGACAAACAAAAAAAAAAAGTAAAAACTTTAATTTGAGACTTAATTTTGGGTTACTCCTTTTGACTAATTTCTGGCCCTTGTGACTTTAGAATGCATAGCATTTGAAATTGCCCATAATGTCGGCTCTCGCATTAATTGCTCATTAATACAAGTGATCCATAATTATTAGGGCTGAAGTCATCCGTGAAGCATGATTGATGAATCCTTGTAATACACAATGTCATATATTCCCTCCGTCCCATTTTAAACTTCAAAAAATTTCTTTTTTGGTGTCCCATTTTAAACTTCAAAATCCAAAAAGTAAAGTTATTTATACTTTTTTATTTAGTGTGACCTACATGTCATACACACAACAACTATCCACTAACTATTCTTTACCCCACTTTCTATACTCACAACACTCCACACCAACAACAACAAAGCCTTAGTCCCAAAATAATTTAGGGTCGGCTAACATGAATCCTCATATGTCATCGTGAACACTTTACACCACTATCTATATTTTATAATATAAAGATTTTCATCTTAATTTTTGTGTCCACTTTTTTTTTTAAGTTTAAAATAGGACGGAGGGAGTATAAAAATGATACAAATGATCTTATGTTCAATCTTCAAAATGCATATTTGAAATTTTACTGTTAGGTCTTCTCCTAGGCTTTGGGGCGGTTGATCTTGTTGCAGATTGATACGAGTCTTTGATAATCTCCAAATCCTTAATTTACTACTCCCTCCGTCCAAAATAACAGTCTTTTTTTGCATTCACACAACTCTTAAGAAGTGTAATAATTATCATGACTTAGTGACAAAAGTTTCAACTTTACCCCTATTAAGTGTGCAACTTTCTTACATTAATGTCTCACACTAAGATAATTAATAAAAGAAAACAAATTCCAATGCAAAGATAAGAGAGACATTTAGCTCAAAAGTGATAAATTTGGACCAAAATTTTGGTTCAAAAGTGACAGATTTTGGACCGGAGGGAGTACCTGACGACACATTTACACTCAAGAACTTCGAATGAAAGTGATGTGTGCCAAAGTAATAAATGGTCTTAACTTTTTTTTTTTTTTTTTGAAAACAAATGGTCTTTAACTTGAAAATGCCATTTGTTCATGAAAAAAAGAAAATGAAAATGCCATGAAGATCATTTTCTTGCTTGGATGCCCAAACAGAAATACAGTACTAATTTTGTTTCAAAATAAATATTTTCTTTTAGTTAGAAATAAATTTTAGAAATTATTAGACATTTTTTTGAACTAATAGAGTAATAAATTTAGCTATATACTCCCTCCGTCCCAGCATAAGTAGGACTAGATGGATGGGCACAATAATTTAGAGAAAGTAGTGAATGTGTGGTAGAAAATGAAGAGAGAGAATGGGTGGAGTAAATAGTAGTGTTGGTTGAATAAAATGAGTGGTGGAAAATGAAGAAAGAGAATGAGTGAGGTTAAATGGTGAGGTTGGTTGAATATAAATAAATTAAAACATTTCCATTTTGAGCAGTTCCAATTGTTCTGTGACGGTTTAAAAGGGAAAGAAGTCCTACTTGTGCTGGGACGGAGGGAGTATACTCGGATACTCTCTCTCCCATCACACTTTTTTTAGTACGTGTCTATTTTCCATCATTTCCGATGGAGCCAAAGACTCACTATTTTTTGGCTTGAGAATATGATGGAATAAAGCAAAATGGGTCACTAAACTGTCTGCGCTTCTTTGTGATGAAGCAGCAGTCAGTCCATGCAATTTTCGACACAATTTTCATCATGGGTCATCTGGAAACAGCCTCTTTGTGCTTTAATACAGGGGTAAGGCTGCGTACATCCGACCCCCCCTTACCCCACCCTAGGTGGGAGACTTTGGGGGTAATGTTGTTGTTGTCTCTTTAGAAATGCACTTGGCTGAAGAAATGGGAGTGATTCAGGCCTTCAGGGGAGAGTAGAACGTATCGCTGCACCCTAAAGTTTGGATCAAAATAACCTTTTATTCTAGCATTTATTTAATTTTAAAAAAAAAAGGTTTTCCCATATGAGTTAAAAAAAGGAAAGGGCTTCACATGTACTCTCATTTTGTCTCGGTTTGTGTTTTGTTTCGTTTTGTTGTTTGTTTAAACGACCTTTGAATATTAATTATAAATTTTTTAATTATTCTTATAGAAACTTTGAAATTATTATTAATTATATTTATAGTACTGTAATAATAATAATTTTTAAATTGAATAATTTAATTGATATTTAGTTATTGATAAAAATTTATTTAAACTGAAAAACAAAAAAAAAAAAAAATTGAAAACATCTTTCTAAAATGAAACAGTAAGAATTAAAGAAATTAAAGAAATGAGTGTAATTTGATCCATTAAGTACATTGGATTGGAATAGCGAAAATTCCTGCGATCCAAACTTGACCGTCTTTAGAGAGATAAAGTTAAAAGAAGGGTTAATTGCAATTTGGTTACCTGAGTTTTACAAAATTCTGCAATCGGTTACTAAATTTATCAAAGTTGCGATTCGGTTCCTGAATTTGCTGAACCGGAGCAATCAGGTGTAAAACTCGTTAGCTAGTTAAAAAACTAAGAAATGTATATCATGTGCAAAACATATGACTTTTATTGAGGGCAAATATGTCATTCTCACTCGTAAATGAATCTCACTTACAAATATTTTAGTTTCAAGTGTTAAAAATAAAAGATTAGGGGGTCAAAATGTAAATATGCCTTCATCTTCAACCCTCTAGCATAACCCCCACCACCCAAAACAATCACCAACATCCTACCGCCACCATCTACCCACCACCACCTTCGCTATCATCAAACCCAGAAACAAGCCATCATACCCAGAAAAATAATAATAAAAAATCTTCACAAAGACAAGTAAGGCCTTATAAACAATGGAATGATGATTAAGTAAAAAGGGATGTGGCGGCAGCAATTTGAGCCTCCGGCGAGGTGGATTCCTTCAATAATTTCAACAATGGCGGTATCCCACCTTCTTCAACAATAATTTTCTTATTCCGATCATTATCTTTAGCAATGGAAGATAGTTCATTAGCCGCTTCAATTTTATCACTCAATTGCCCAAAATGAATTGTAGCTATAAAAGACCAAGGGTTCTGGAAACGTCGTAGAAAGTTAAACAACTTCCGAAAATCGGCGGCGCTGACGACATTAACAATGCGCCGGAAGAAATTACGGCGCCGGCATTTGCGAACTAGGGTTAGAGCACGGTCAAGGGTTCTGGAAACGTCTAGAAAATACGGCGGATGGGGCGATCGTAGAAAGAGGAAGTGGTGGAGGAGTTGGAGAAACGGACGACGGAGCGGAGCATTTGGGTGAGGCGGTCGACTTGTTTGCCGACCTCGGAGCACTCGAATTTGAAGGAGCTTGATTCATCAACGGATTGACGGATTCATTCGGAGAGAATAATTGGGCGTGATAAGACTTCCTCGATTGGATCCGTGTCTTCGTCGTTGACGCCGCCGCCGCTGGCCATTTGTTTGATTCAATCATTTGTCCGATCAAATTGATCAATGTTTTTTGAGCTGATTTTGAAAACCCTATTTGAGAGATGAGCTTGCAATTTGGTTACCCGGTTGGGGATTTTTTATTAAGAAAAGACATTTTTGCCCTCAGTAAAATGTCACGTGTTTGGCACATGTGACGACTTTGTTAGAATTTTAACAAGTTAACGGATTTTACACCTGATTGCTCCGGTTCAGAAAATTTAGTAACCGAATCACAACTTTGACAAATTTAGTAACCGATTGCAGAATTTTGTAAAACTCAGGTAACCAAATTGCAATTAACCCTTAAAAGAAAGTAGAAGATAAACAAATACTCGTAGTACTCATTTGATCCATTAAAAGAATTTGAGGGTCTTATTGATAATTATCGGTAAATCTTAGTTTTCTAAAATTTCCAATTTTTTATTCATTTTACCCATCCATTCGTCATAGTTCCACAATTAAATTATAGCTCTCATTCAAAAATATTCGTAATCATTTATCACTCATAATTGTTCATATATATACTCCCACCGTCCCATTTCACTTGATGTTAATTTAGTGGGCACAATAACTAAAAAAAGAATAATACTAAGGGCACAAAAAAATCACAAAAATTTGCTCACAAAATCCTAGGTGTAATGAAGTTATTCGTGCTTTTAAATAGAGTGTGGCGGATTCATTATCGATGCAACCAATAAAATATCGCTACCTCATTTTGTGAATAAGATTTTGTGGCCTTATTTTGTGCCCCTAACATTGCTCCTAAAAAAAGTAGGAAAGAGAATTAATGGAAAGAAGTGTTGTGAGTAGGAAAAGTTAAATAGGAGAAAGAATGAGTGGAATGAATCATAATTTAATTTGATAGGTGTTGTGAATATACAAACTTTTTATTTTTGGTAGTATCAACTAAGGTGAGACGGATAAACTGCATCTCGGCTCACAAAAAACCGTTTCTCTCTTCTCTCTTCTTCCTCTCAATTTCTTGGTTTGATTCTGTAAGTTTCTCTTTCCCGATTAAAGTTTCGTTTTAATCTAGATTTGAATTTAGATTTAGATAGAGATCTCTCTCTCTAAATCTACTTCCAGATTTGGTTACTTTCTGCTTTTGTTTTTAAATTTTTCATTTCGTATTTTGAATAATTGAAGAAGAATATTGTTTAAATGATGTTTGATCTATTGTATTCTCTCATTTGTGGGAGATTTTGCATTCTCTCCTTTGTGAGAGCCTTGTTTTTTAATTCTGTTATCTGACAATCATTGTGGAATCTTAAGTGGAGGATGATAGCATAGCTTGGAAAATTTTGGTTGGCGATTTGTTGCTAATCCAGAAGCCTTAAATCATTGTAGTCTCAACGCTAAATATTTTCCGGTGGGGGATTTTGTGACTGCTGATATATGACAGTGGCCAAGCTACGCTTGGATAGGCATTTGTGTGTTCTAGGGTATTGCTATGAGAGATCGAGAATGTTAGTGAAACTTTAGTTTACGCACGAACACCATATTTCATTAACCCTCTTCTTTTATTTCTTATGTAGTACCTACTATATGGGATGAGCCACCCATCTATGTGGATTGCCATCTCCAACTTTGTACTATTTGCACTTAATCAATGCATTACTTCATTTGGGGGGGGGGGGTGGGGAAACTAAAGGGAGACGGACCATAATGAAAATTGGTATCAAGTGAAGTGGAACAGAGAGAGTACTCTTTTAATTAATTTCCTAGGTCAAAGAAAATAATACAAATTATGGGCTGGACTCTTGTGAGACCGTCTCACGGCGTGAGACGGCTCACAGCTGAGCCAAGTTGATTTTTTTTTTTGCCCTCCAACTTTTTTTCCCAGCCATTTTTTGCTCGTCGGCAAAAGTAACACTTTTTATAAAGAAATGTAACACTTTTTTTCCTTCATATGTAACACTTTTTTTCTTTTCAAAAATGTACCACAAATTTACTGAAATAGATTAAAGATAACATGAGATTGACTACTAAACTAATGCAACATTGTATAATAATGAATGTAACATTTTCTTAAGAATGGTTCAGGTAGGGGCTTGTTCTAAAATCAAGTGAAAATGCCATCAATTGTAACACTTTCAAGGGTTTTACATTCAATAGAAATGCAAATCCCGATTATATACATGATTTTTTACTTTTTTTTTTAAAAAAAAAGTAACATTTACTCTATAAAACTGTTATATTCATCTATATAACAAATTACAATCATATATGCATTGTGTTACACTTCAATTATTACTTTTTCTAACCACAAAAACATTTTTTTTTTTTTGCAAAACTACTGTTACATCTTACAATAAAGTGTTACTTCTTAAGACTAAACTGTTACTTTCTTCATAAAAATGTGTTACATTTTTTACGACGAGCAGCTCACTTTTTTTGTGTGTTAAAAAGTATGTTTTCTTTTTAAAAAATGAAACCATATCATGACTATCTAGTTTTATTCGTCTCGTTGAGACGAACACAACGTTTTTTTTTTTTTTTTTGAATTCAAAATCTCAAGATATAGCATTTTAAAGTTATTGAGAGGTTTTTTTTAAGGGGACACGTGTCGCGCGCTGGGAGGGCAAGAAGGACAGCTGGACGGGTCGCTGGGCATGATCCATGGGTGGATCCGTCTCACAAGGTGAGACGGTCTCACCCAAGTTTTTGCCAAAAATTATTACTCCCTTTGTCTCGGACTAAGGTTCCTATTTTGTCTTTACACGGAGATTAAAAAAGAGTAAATGTTGTGAGTATGAAAAATAAGTAGGAGAAAGTAGGAGAAATAAAGTGAGTAGAGAGTTTTTATTGTGAGAATAATAAATGGGTCCCATTGTCTATTTTAAGTAATAAAATAACTAAAAACTTTAATTTAGGACAAATCTATATATATATATATATATATATATATATATATATATATATATATATATATATATTAAAGTTGGTGAGGAAAGCTAAGGTTTTGCCATGTGGACAAGTCATTGAAGAAGCTTAAATTTGGTGATGCCACATCAACACTACCCTCTTAAATAAGTGACTTTTCATTTTTTTTTTCTATTAGCTAATAGTATTAGCTAATAATATTAGTTACTATATAAGGTAACTATTATAGTTAACTATAATAGTAACTATTACTAATAATAGTAATAGTTAACTATAACAGTTAACTACTATAGTTAACTATTACTATTATTAGTAATAGTTAACTATAGTAGTTAAGTACTATAGTTAAGTATTACTATTATTAGTAATAGTTACTAGTATAGTTAACTGTAATAGTTACCCTATGTAGTAATTATTACTATTTTTTTTTTGAACAGGTAATTATTACTATTATTAGTAATAGTTACTATAATAATTACTTTATATAGTAATTAATATAATTAGTTAATATTGTTAAACAAATAATAATTGGCTATAAATAGTTAACTATCATTATAATTAAAATTTATATTTAAATATTATAATTAACTATTAAATAAACTAAAAGTTACTATTAATAATATTAGTTAATCATAATAGTTACAATATATATTAATTATTACTATTAATAGTATTATTAGTTAATCATAATAGTTACTATATAAGTTAACTATTATTATTAATAGTATTAGTTAATCATTATACAATAAATGTTAATATTTAATATTAATAGTATCGCTCCGTTCGAGAGTAAGAGTCCTACTTTCTATTTTTGTACGTCCCACTAAAAGTCTATTTCCTAAAAGGATAAATGATGAGAAAGAATGAATAGTATTTTGGACAATTATACTCTCAACACACTTGCAATGTTTACCAATTTTCTATTGCGTCTTTAATAAGTGTGCACAAACAAGGTAGGACTCTTTATATAGGGCGTAGGGAGTATTAATTAATTAAAATAGTTAATATATAGGTTAATTATAACTATTAGTATTATTAGTGAATAATAATAGTTATTATATATGTTAATAAGTATAATTAATAATATTAGTTAATTATAATATTTATTTTATTTATTACTAAAAAAATTAACACAATTTTCCTAAATTTATAAGCAAACATTTTAAATCATATACAATATAGTTATATTAAAAAATAGGGAGGGGCTAAATCCACTACATAATTTACTAATTCACAACATTCATTAAAACAATTTAATAAGTTGACATATTTACCCTTCTCTAAGACTACCCACAATGGGTGTATGAATAGGTGTATGAAAGTTGGGGGAGGGGTATGAAACTATTGTGGGGGGTGTATAAAATTTGGTGTTTGAAATGTGTGTATGAAATAATTCATACGGGTTGAATTTTGGGGAGGAGCCTGCGCAGAGTCCACGTGGCGACGGCTCATTGGACCGCAAAATGCGCGTGCTCCACACGGCCCGACAGGGCGCGTGTGGAGCCGGCCGGCGGTTTTTTTTTTTTTTTTTTTTCCCTTTGTCGACACGTGTAAGCACACCATTGGTCCGCTGGATTTTCGGATTTAATTTTTTAACTCAATTATTTGAGCTGAATTATCACCTAGTAATTTTTTTTTTATTTTTTTTTTCGCCAAAATTCAGCATTTTTTTTCCCTATAAAATGATGCAAGTTTCATTAGATTTGGACACCAAAAAAAAAAAAAAACTATCTTTTCTCAATTTTCCTTCTCCATTTTAGCCTACATTTAAAAAAATTCATCATCTTTTGAGTGAAATGAATCCCAATAATAATCCTTTCAACACTCAAAATTCCCAAAATTTTTCACCATTCAACTACAATCCTAATGATTTTAACTTGGAGAACCAATCTTCCAACCAACCCTGTCGCGCCCCGACCCGTGGTCCTACTTGGCCCCACGTCCGGGACACGCACGGAAGACGTCATAAAACATTTTAGGAAAATTTTTCGAAATATACTTTCTATAAAAAGGTTCACACAACCAACTCGATACTAAAACATGACTTCAAGTCACAAAACAACCTTTCACAAACAAGTACTAAGCCACTTGGCTACAACTACTAACTTTACTTACTTAATTACAAACACGAACATCTACTAAAGGAGATGATACCACAACTGAGTCACGGGTACACTACCCAAAAGGTATTACATTTACATAATGTATCCTTTACTTACACAACTTTTCCCAAAATGTCTTACCCAAAGATCTCCTCGACGTCCTCCTAGTGTGTGTGAACTATCCCCTGGGCTCCTTCTTATCTAAAACGGTAAACAAATAAAGGGTGAGAATAAATCTCAGTAAGTTACTAAAATGCAACTGCATTACATGCTAATATGGTACACATAAAGGAACAATGCCACAACTGATCATATAGCACATAAAATGAGAGGCTCCCTATCGCCAACCGTCCCATACCGGTTGGAAATAACGACCAACTCATCATGCAACACATAAAGCGGAAATAAACACTCATACGTGGATACTGAGCCAAGGTTCTCAAACCAAACCATAGCCATCTGAGAGGCATCAACTGAGCAGCATCGAAGAGCTGAAACGGGTTCCGGAACCAAACAACAACAACAACAACAACGGGGAAAATGACACAAAGTCATAACCCAAAGTGCCCAACCTTTGGCCTAAGGAAGGGGGTTAAAAATGGGAAACCAATGATAGGAGCCTTACAATGTACTTGGCTCGGGAGACCATTATAATCCCTATCACTGCCCAACACACACAAAAGTACCAGCTGGACTTTACACGCAAGCACCCTACAGAAATACTTGCTTAAACACCAATCAGGGACAATGATTCCAATGTAGGGAACCATGTCAAACACATCAAGAAGATGAACAATTCAACACATTACAAAGTGTTCAACAATGTGCACTAAATCCATTACTCACATTTCACAACACTTGTGTCCACAAAGGAACCAATTCTACCACTTTAGTGATCCATAACAATCATCTAACTACTTTAGGACACTACCCAAAAACTAGACCAAGATTGACCTCTAAACCCCTTAGTTTGAAAACTCCAAACTTTTCCAGATAACTGGGCGGTCGCCCAAACAGGGCTGTGCGGCCGCCCAAAATACTCTGTTCCATGAAGAAAACCCTTCAGATAGGTGTGCGGCCGCACGCCCATTTTTGGGCGGCCGCCCACATCACCCGGCAGACCTAAAAACTTAACCAAAGTTCACTCCTTACATTTCACAACCCAAAATTACAAATGCTTGCAACACTTAACATCTACACTTACACAAAGGCTAAAACTCAGCCTAAGAACAATACTAACACCCAACAATACCATTTTCATACTACTCCCTTTGTCCCAAATTTACAAGTATAAATAAAACATACCAAAACATTGTTTTATCACATATAAAGCATATCAAGCATACTTATGACCATTTTAACATTTAAAGGGGGATTAGTAACTTACCTATTTTCCGGAAAAGATGTCAAGAAAAATAATATTGATCGGTAGGAAGAATCTATTCAACACCCTGAACATTTATATGTAATTAGATTTGAAAATGGAGTAGTAAATTAAAATAGGGAAAATAAAAATGAAGAAACCTTACCTAGCTTCTTCTCAACAACAATGGAGGAAATAATTTTAAGGAAGGTTGGTGTGTGAGGTGTGGGATACGCAGGGAGAGGGAGGGTTGACAAAGAAGGTTTTTGCTAATTTCAAAAATTCATTTAAGTCCCTCCACTTCCATTCTTAACACCTAAACCCCTCAACTATACTTTCAATAGAGCCCTTATAGTTCCATTAACACTTAACTCCCCTAATAAACTTTACTACTAACATTTTAACTAACACAAATAATCATATAAGATGTGAAAATTCATATAAGATGATGCAACACATAAAATGCACATATGATTTTAAATTAAAATTATAAAAATATAAAATAAATATTAAAATAAATAAAACGAATTTTGGTGTCGTTACAAACCCCGTCCCCAAAATGTTTCAAATCCTTTTTTTCCACCCAATTTTATGCCTTCAGCTGTCCCAAATTTCATGCCTTCAGGTGTGCAAAATTGGAATCCATATGCTCATCCTATGCAATTTCAACCACCTCAGCCCCATTATTAGCCTAATAATCCTCAAATGCCAAGGATGAGAAATGAAATTTCTGGAAATTCTCAACCATTAGAATTTCCAGAATTTTCAACACAACTGGGTGAGGGTAGCATTAGCGCACCTATGGAAGATACTCCCCCTGAAGAATGTCCTACCCCGCATCGCAAAAAAAACACCAAATGGATGACGGCACAAAATTTAGTGCTACTTAGTGGGTATATAAAATATGGAACCGACAGTGTTATCGGAAATGGTCAGAAATCAGATGCGTTTTGGGGTAAGATTACGAACTATTGTAATGATTATGGCTCATTTGACTCCACCCTTTCATTAACTACATGCAAAAATTGGTATAATTATATATGCCAAAAAGTGGGAAAATGGATAGGTGCTTATGATAGTGCTACGCGTATGAAACAAAGCGGGTGGTCGGAGACCGATGTACTGAAAAAAGCTCAGGAACTGTATACAAGTGGAGGCAATGGCACTTTTAATTTAATGGATGAGTGGCATTCTATCCGAGATCAACCACGTTTTTCAAGTATGGTAGGAGGAAATACGGGATCTGCTAGCAGTGGATCTAAGAGATCACGTGAAAGTGACGGAAGTGATTCAAACTCAGTTGGATCCATTCCTCGTCCTATGGGAAGGGATTCAACTAAGAAAAAGGGTAAAAAGAAAAATCAAAGCGTAGGCTTGCCCGGTAAAGGAAGGGTGGACAAAATATCAAACCATGAAACAGATCGATTGGGAACGATTGGACAAGATATCCACCCAACAAGAGGAATCAAACAACATTCAACAAGAAATTGCTCGGGCTAAAAAAATGAAAGTATGGGTGAAGTTAAGTATGAAGGATAATCGGGATGAACAACAACAAAAGATGTTTGAAATGTTGTCTAACGAGCTATTTTAAAGATTGTCTGTAATAATGTGTGTTTTCTACTTTACCGTGTGTTTTCTACCACTCAACTTGAATTATTGTAATTTTATCTTTTAATTAACTCGGTTGAATTATTGCTTCATGTCCGTCAACATCAACCACACAATTTCTTATCTTTTAATTAACTCGGTTTCATTCTTATTTCATGTCCGTCAACCTCAACCACACAACTTCTTATCTTTTAATTAACTCGGTTGAATTATTGCTTCATGTCCGTCAACCTCAACCACACAATTTCTTATAAATTACACTCTCTTCTTTCATTCTTCCTACAACAAAAAATCACAATCTCTTCTTTCCTTCTTCCTACAACAAAAAATCACAATCTCTTCTTTCTTTCTTCCTACATCAATTAATCCATTCATAGTTCCTTTTGATGTCGAAGCCTACAGAAGGAAACTTGAATGGGAGGAGGAGTTTATCGTCAAACCACTTTTGCAACAAAAGGAACCAAAAAAAAAAAAGAAAACATTTCAAAAGAGACCATGCTTTTCACAATAAGAGTCTGATTGACGACTACTTTGCTGAAAATGCTACCTATGAAGATTTCTTCCGCCGACGATATCGGATGCGGAAACATGTATTCCTTCGAATCGTCACGGATCTATCAAACCATGACAACTACTTCACACAAAGATACGATGCTACTGGCAAAGAAGGCCTATCTCCATTAGCAAAATGTACCACGGCGATGAGAATGTTAGCATATGGTATGTCCGCCGATGCTATCGATGAATACATAAAGATAAGAGGCACTACAGCGTTGGAGACGTTACGTCAATTTTACAAGGGGGTCATTCAATTGTATGAGCAAGAGTACTTGCGAGCCCCAACTGAAGATGACCTGCGAAGTATACTTGAAGTTAGTGAGCAGCGGGGATTTCCAGGGATGATCGGGAGCGTTGATTGCATGCACTGGGAATGGAAAAATTGTCCAACTGCTTGGGAAGGTCAGTTTACTAGAGGTGATAAGGGAACCACGAGTGTTATACTTGAAGCAGTTGCCACTCATGATTTGTGGATCTGGCATTCCTTTTTCGGATGTCCGGGCACATTGAACGATATAAATGTGCTCGATCGATCGCCATTGTTCGATGATGTTGAACAAGGAAAAGCTCCACGGGTTAATTTCTATGTGAATCAACGTCAATATAATATGGCGTATTATCTTGCTGACGGTATATACCCTTCTTATCCGGCTTTCGTCAAATCAGTTAGACTTCCTCAAAGTGAGGAAGATAAGCTATTTGCGAATTTTCAAGAGGGATGTCGAAAGGATATAGAACGTGCATTCGGAGTGCTCCAAGCTCGATTTAAAATCATTCGAGAACCAGCTCGAATGTGGGAGATAGACGACTTGGCTATCATCATGAGGTCATGTATCATATTACATAATATGATTGTTGAGGATGAACAGCATACTTATTCTCAAAATTGGAAAGACTTTCAACCCGAGGCAAGAGGGTCTACTTCACAACAACCCGAGGCAAGTGGGTCTAGTACACAACAACCATTCTCGACTGAGGTACAACCTCCATTTGCAGAGCATTTGCGTACTAGATCGGAAATGCGTGATTCAAGAGTTCATCAACAATTGCAGAAGGATCTAGTCAAGCACACATGGGCAAAATTCGGAAACCATGTGTGATTTAATAATTTTATTGTCTTTCATTAATTATGTCGCGAGCTAAGTGTATTGTAACTTTTCTTATTTTGAATAATAATTATCGTCATTTATCTAATTATTTAATTGCCAAAAAGAATTAATTTAGTGTAAAATATTATTTTAATTATAAATAATAATAATTATTATTATTTTTTACTAATCATAAAAATAAAGAATATATAAAAAAATATAAATAATATAAAGTAGTGGGGTATAGAATGATGAGTGGGAGGGAGATGAATTTTTTTTTCCAACTAACCATTGTAGGGGGGGTGTATGAAAGATGAGGTGGATAGGATAAAGTGTTAAAAGTGGGTGTTGAATTTTTTTTGGTGTATGAAACCATTGCTCATAGTCTAAGGGCTAAACTCACTACGTAACTAAAACAATTTAATGACTTGACATATTTAAATTTTGTAGTCCTTTTAATTTAGCTTAAGTTCACGTTTCTAAACTTAACTACACACTGTAGATCTTTGTAGGTCTCCAATTTTTTTTTTTGGACTTTTGAAACCACTTTTTCTAATTGTGCTTAGAAATATAAATGACTTTAGAGGGGATAAATAATTATTAAATAATAATAAATAAATAATCATTAAAGAGCAAAAGAAAATAAAATTATATGCCTTAATTTAATTTAATTTTTAAACTAAAAAAAGAATTAGGATAAAAAAATAGATTGAAAATAACTGACATATAAAATATAATTTTAAATATTTGGAATAAGTTATCTTAAGGAAAAAATAATTGAAAGTGAATATATTTATGTACTTTTTTACTGCTTGTTTTTTTTTCCTTTTTTAACTGTGGACTAATTAAATATTACTCCCATTGTATGGAAATAATGTCAATTTTTTCTTTGTTAAAAGTCGCTCTATAATTTCATTTTCTTTTGCTCTTTATTGTTGATTTATTTATTATTAATTAATAGTAATTTCTTACTTATCCCCAATAAATTCATTCATATTTTTAAGCACAAAGAAAAAAATGGTTTGGAAAGTCAAAATTAAAAAGAAGAGAGAAATGGAGACCTACAAAGATCTACACTGTAGTTAAGTTCAAAAACGTGAATTTAAGCTTAAACTAAAAAGATTACAAAAGTTAAATATGTCAAGTCTTTAAATTGTTAATGAGTGTAGGTAGTGGACTTAACCCTTCTCTAAGGGTAAATATGTCAAGTTATTAAACTATTTTAATGAGTGTAGTGGATTAGTAAATTATGTAGTGGATTTAGCTCCTCCCAAAGTTACTATGTTACATTACTAAATAAAATCATAATAAAACAAAATACAAAAAAATAGTAAATTAGTTTTCCGTGCAAAGCACGAGTTACCCACTAGTTAAAAATGAAAAGCAAAACTTTAGTTTAGGAGGGTGGGTATTAGACCCAAAAAGCAGTCAATTATCCCGCAGCAAGACCAAAGTTCACGAATATGGCACCAAATCGTGTGTCACACGTGATCATCCAAAACGAAATAATTGATGGATTCATCTCGTAAGATGAGATTTCATCTGAAGAGAAAAAGTATGTATCGTACTTTATCCCCTTAGTGCGAGCCGTTTGATACCGGGCAATAGACAATGAAAGAGCGTGACTGTACAGTGATGTCATAATTGCACTGGTGTTTTTAATTAGAGTGTGCCGGGTCTACTATCGATGTAGACAATGAAATATCGCCACCACATCTTCTATCCTTCATTTTGTAAACTTCTTTTGTAAGCCTAGCATTGCCCTTTTCATTATCTTACCCGCTTTAGGCTTTGTAAATTGTAATCACCGCATTTGACTTATTAATTTATTTAATTAGATATTAATAATATTTTATAAAAATATAATTATTTTTCATGAGATTTTTTAAACTTATAACAGTGCATATTTTCTTAACAATAAAAACAATTCAGTAAGTTGAAATCATCCACTTACTAACTTTACAAAATTAGTTTGAGTATTTTAAGTCATAAATTAATGGTTTTAAACCCCTCAGTAGCTGATTAGTTGAACCTCTTGGTCCATCTTTCGTTTTTCAATTTAAAATATTGCCAAAACACCGATTTTTTACAAGACTTGCGTTCGTTTTACTATTGAAATTGTCAGATTCGTCAAACAGTAATCTAACAATTTTCATAATGAACTAGACAATTTTGAAAAACAAAAGAATAAATTTTCAATTAACTATACAAAATAGTACTCCCTCCCCAACTCTATAAATAAATGTCAAAAAATATTAGTTTGTTCTTGTTTAAAATTAAAAGTAAATTTTATATTTTACTAGATTTATTCTCTTGTCCCAAAAATTTAGTCCTTTTTTTGTTATTATTACGAAAAAACATTAAGCAATAATTTAAGTTATTTTTAATATTTAATTAATAAAAATCTAAAAATTATTATTAATAATATTTAGAGTCAGTCTTATGAAAAATCTATTTTATACTAAGAGATGTGTAAAACTTGTTTTACATTAAGAAATTATATTTTACATTAAGGAATGAAAACAAGTTTTACACTAAATCGAGTGTAAAACAAGTTTTTCTCGAGATTTTCACTAACATTTATTGCTCAAAATTAATTTGTAATAATAATGATTTTTTAACTAACTTTCTGGAATGGAAGGGAGTAGTATTTATTTTACTAGATTTTGTGTGTATATATATAGGGCTAGAACAATCTAAAATTTTGATAGAAAGAAAATGAATACCCGGGCGAAGACGTAGTTTGTAAAACCTTGGAGCTTGTATTTAGCTTTGGACTAAGACAAAAACTTGTGTGAGACAGTCTCACACGTGAGACGGGTCTTATTGAGAGAGTAAATGGTTTGCCCCCCTATGGGTGAAGTGGGACAAGCCCATTTCCTCTCTCATCAAAACCCGTCTCATGTGTGAGACCGTCTCACACAAGACTTCCGTCCAAACGATGCAAAGTTGGAGACATTATTCCAAAAATTAGGTGTTAGTGATCAATTTAATATAGCACTCATGAGGTTCTTTTTTCTTTCTTTAATCCTTCTTGACCTTTAGCTCAAAATAAAAATAAAATAAAAATAATCCTTCTTGGCCTACAACTTCAAACAGAGTGACTGACCAAAGATGAAAATGATGGCCTGATAAAATAAAAATAATGGTCAAGTCATTTTCAATCTCCCGAATCCAAAGTTAGATCCATTTTTTCCTTTTCACTTCATTGCTAAAATAAAGGTTATTACTACCTCAACTTGAAGACGGAAAGATATAATTTTATTTGGCTTTTAATGGTTAATATAAATAAATTGTAATTAAATATTAATTTCAATTTAGTTACTTTAAAATAAAGATGATAGATAATTTATTATTTATTAATAATAATTTTCCAAATCTTATTAAATTAACTTTAATATTTAATCAAATTTATTTAGGACATATTACAATTTAGTTACCTGAGTTTTACCCGATTTTCAATTGGTTCCCGAATTCGCTTTTTGACTATTTGGTTACCTGTCTTTGACAATGTGTTGCACTGTGGCATAAAAACAAATGAGGTGTTAAAAAACTAACAAAAATGGACGTAAAACGTAAAATACCAAAAAAAACCTCTAAAAAAAAATTCCATAGCAAAATATTTCTTCAATCTAAAAAGTCCTAAAATTGCATTATCGATACCAAAAAGCTCCAACATTAACGAAATAACGAACGCGGTTAGGTTTGAGTATTAATATTAATAAAAGTTAACTTTTCTTTCAATTAATAACATATTACTAATACAAATGCTTTTTACAATGCAAAATAATTTAATTATAATATTTTTAGATATAATAACAATAATAATAGTTAACGACAACAAATATATTTAATTATTATTTTATTATTTTAGTTAATTAATAATTTTAAATAATATAGTTAATAATAAAAGTAATAATAATGAATGAGATAATATTTAAAGTTATACCATAATAATTTTTATTATTTTTATTATTTTTATATTAAGAAGTTACTTTTTAGTTTTCAACTAAGATCATTAAGAAGTGACTTTAAAATCTTATGTTAGATTCATCATGATTTTTTTTTTTATATGTTGTAAATCTTAAAGGGAGATGAATAAGTAGTTGAATTTGGGTCATCAAAAGTTTTTTTATTTATGAATCAAATTAAATTAAAAATTAAAACATCTAATAAATATGTGTTCATATAATAAGTCCTAAAAGATGCAATCTAATTTCAATGAGTAGTTGAATATGATAAGTCTTTTGAAATCAAATGTTAGATTCATTATAAAGTAATTATACTTTATTTATGCAACAAGTCTTTAATTTAAAAGACATGAATTATTAGATGACTTAAGGCATTGAAATTGTTCATGTATCAATAGACAACATATTATTCAAAGCCATTGAATTATGATAGAATACGAATTTTTAAGTACCAATTGATTTCCCAAAATGAAATGGTTCATGAATTAAATCTATACTTATAATATTTTAAAGATGGTGAAATCAATCATGGGAATGACACATAAGCTACAAATAGGTTTTTTTTTATTTAGAAAATTCCATGTAATATGACCTTCACAATCTTGGAGGCTTTTGGCATTCTCATACCTAGGTTAAAATAAGAGGTAATAACTATACATATGAAACTAGGTAATTTAGTGATTCTATAATAAGAGAATAATACTTATAGAATATATACTCTTATATATAGAGTATTAGACTAGCTAGGTCATATCTTATTGAACATATACTTTTATATATAGAGTATTAGACTAGGTAGGTAGTGGATGCCTTAAAAAACAATAAGATCATTAAGAAGTGACTTTTCAATTTTCAACTAATCAACTTTTCATAATTCAATGGCTTTGAATAAACAATAAGATCATTAAAAATTGACTTTTCAGTTGTCAACTAATCAAATTTTCATAATTCAATGGCTTTGAATATCATGCATTGTTTCAAGTTGGTGGAAGAATTACAAAAGAACCTGATAAAAAATATAAAAGATTATATATATTTATTTAAAATATATCTTTTGCATTTCCCCATTCAATACCATCATTAATTTGAAGATAAAAAGATTTAAATGACTTTTCACTTTGGAAGGTAGGTGGTCTTTGGGGGGAATATAAAAAAATAGAAGGAAAAAATCATTTTTATTGTTGTATGACATAGACTTCCTCCTATTTCTTTTCTTCTTTATACATTATTTGGTTTCACAATTTATTTAACATTTTCTCTATATCTATGTACTATACTCCATCCGTCCCATTTTAAGAGTAAAAAATAGGTGGGTTCAAGAATTAAGGAAAATGTGATGTGTTGTGAGTGTTGATAGTTGGGTAGGAGAGAGAAAGTGGGGTAGAGAGTTAGTGGATAATTGTTGTGAGTATGATATGTAGGACCCACTTTCCATTTTAGGATTTTGACTCTTAAAATGGGACGCCCTTTTAGAAAATTTTTGACTCTTAAAATGGGACAGAGAGAGTATGATTTTGGCTTTAACTATTTTCTCACATTTCCCCCCTTTTTCTTTTATTAGGTTTGGGAAGAACATTTTTGAACAAATTGAATGAGGAAGAAAGCATTAGTTTGATTGAGAAAAATTGCAACAGTGAGTAAGTTTCACCTCTACATTTTTGCATATATTACACTTATCTTTCGATTATACTATTACCTCCGTCCAAAACAAATTTTTATTTATTCTCTTCATCAAAAGAAAAAATATATTTATTTTGAGGCGGAGAAAGTATGAGTTTACTTTATCCATCAACATGTGTATTTCATTAACTTATTTGGAAAAAGTTATTTATAAAAGTATTGTCATAATTTATTATGTTATTTTGAATACATATACTCCCTCCGTCCCACCTTACTTGACACCCAAGAGGTGGGCACAATAACTAAAAAAAATAAAAAAATAAGGAAAATGTGTGGTAGAATATGAAGAGAGGGAATGAGTGGGGTAAATAGTAGTGTTGGTTGAATAAAATGAGTGGTCGAAAATGAAGAGAGAGAATGAGTGGTGGGTAGAGTGAATATAAAATTATAAAATGTAGGCTATTTTGGGAAGTGTCAAGTGAGCTGGGACGGACCAAAATGGAAATAAGTGTCAAGTGAGCTGGGAAGGAAGGAGTATGTCCTTAATTTTCTTTAGTGATTTTTTCTGTTTTCTTCTCTCTCTCTCTCTCTCTCTCTCTCTCTTTTTCTCTTTCCAATATTGAAATATAAGGAGGTTACACAAAGCTGTCGCATGCAATCGGCCACGTACCGTTGCACACATTTATCAACCAAGCAATGCAATGCGTTTGTGATACTATTGCTCAAAACTCAACATTTAGGTATATTATACTACTTTTGTCTCCAAAAAATGTTTGAATTTATTCTTAACTAAGAAATAATATGAATTCATTTTAGGACGAAAAAATATTTTACATTTTTTTATAATTCATTTGTCTTTCTATTATTGTAAATGGAAATTTGAAATTGATATAGTTGACCACTCAAGTTCTTGGTTATATAACATGAAAGTTCATTTTTTGCAATTCTTTTCCTCACATTTTTTTTTTGTACTTTATGAAAAAAATGAGAATACCTAAAACTTATTGTTATAATATGTGTCTATTTATATGTCTATATATTTGATTTTTACCATAAATTTATTTAGGAGTTAATTTTGGGTTTTATTTATTTTTATAAATTTTTGTTATGTTTACTAACTTTAATTCATTCTTGATTTTTTACTGCAGATCATTATATTTTGAAGTAGTTGGAATATTTGAAATGTCAATACAGTGTGAATGTAATCATTCATGGCATGATGTCAATACTTAATTTACTTCTTCTTGATTTTAATGCATATTATTTGTATAGAAACATAATACAATTGCAAGTATTATGTTGCAAAAATGGGTTACTATATTAATTGAACTCCATATCTATTTTCAATTAAAACTTATTTTTTATTCTTATTTATTATTTATTATTATTTTTTTTAATTTATTATAGTTTAGTGATTCAATTTTTTTATGGAAATATTTGATTTACTCCATTTGTCTTTTAATACTTAAAGAAATATCAGATTGATTGTAATAAGTTAAGTTTTTATAGACACATATATGCACACATTCTATCCCTCCATATAAACTTTTATCAAAAGACCTCCTTATATTCATAAACTACTAATTGGTTCATTGAAAAATAATTACTTTATACTATCTGTTGGGTATGCTTATTTCTTAACCCTCCTAAATGTGTTAGAATTGATTGATACCATCACCTTTTGTTATTTTATGGACTTTAGGATCCTATGTAAGAAGTTTAATAACTTCAATTTTTAGCTTAGTCGATTTTGTAGTATAGACTTAGAATATAGGGCGTGAACGGAAAAAGGACTGAAGATTTCTTGAGCAAGACATTGTTCACTGCGCAGGTCATCTTTGCGCATGACTTCCATGTGCAGCTCTCAATCCTGCTCAGCTTTCAAAGTTCTCAGATTCCTAAACTTGGAAAGCGTGAAGATGATGTACGCTTATAAAAAACCAACAGTGCTGAGATGTGCAGAAACGACAAAACTAGCACACTCAGCAAATCCAACGATGGAGATGCGCTTAGATGAAATATTTCAAATGAAGACAACCGTCAACCTTCTAGAAGAATATTTGAATTTTATCTTCATGCTCTGTCTCCAACAGCTACAAAGGACACATGGGCACCAATCACATTGTGCAAGCTCACTGTCCTTGCTCAGAGCTCCAACGGCTAGTTTTAAGCTCTCAGCTATAAATAGCATGCTCTTCTTCATTTCCAAGTTGCTTGAGTTTTTGCTTCCTAAGAGAAACTTTGAAGTTCTGAAGATTCCTGCTGTTGGTCCCAAAGGGGCAACAAGGGTATGAAAAATGCTAGAGGGGGGGTGAATAGCGTTTTTAAAATTTTTTTCAAACCCTTTTGCAAATCAATGGCTTATGCGCACAGTTCTCAAATAAGCTAAGTAGCACGCAGTGAGAGTGTGAAATGCACAGCGGAAGTTTAAGCAGCTACTGCGCAAGAAAAGTCTGCGCAGAGATAAAAACGCACGAGCTAAGTTTTGGCTTAAAGTGTTGGATAAAAAGGATTCTAAGGCAATAAGCAATAACAAACACTGCAACAGTAATAGCAATCTGATAAGATCAAACAAAGCAATAATTCAGAAATGATTAAGCAGGAGATAAATAGCGAGAATAAAGAACAAGCTATTTGGAGAGGTTCGATCGATGAAAGATCTACGTCCTCTACCAAGATGGTTAATCTTGGATTTTTTAATGGAGAGATTTATATTGATGTGAGGAGCTTTTACAAGATTACAATGAATCAAAACTCAAATCAAAATCTATTCTATGAAGAACAAATCCTAGACTAAACCGGTGTATCTCAAGAAGTAGGATCTAAATGATCGAAGCTTCAAGAGGTGTATGTGACAGAAATTCTGGGCTCTATGAATCTATGAGATGAAGAGCATGAAGAATTCTGGTGATACAAGGCTTTAGGATCTTGGCAGGAGTTTGAAGGTATAAAGGCTTGAAGGTTGATCTTGAATCTGAGAATATAAGCAGCAATCTTCAGAACTTCAAAGATATTAGTAAGCACAAACTCTAGCAACTTGGAAATGAAGATAAGCAGGCTATTTATAGCAGAGAGCTTAAAACTAGCCGTTGGAGCTCTGAGCAAAGACGATGAGCTGGCACAATATGATTGGTGAGCAGATGTCCTTTATAGCCGTTGGGGCTCTGATCAAGGTTGATGACCTGGCATAAAATGATAGGTGCGCAGGTGATATAGAGCCGTTGGAGACTGAGCATGAAGACTGATTTCAAAAGCTTCTTCTAGAAGGTTGACAGCTGTCTTTGTTTGAAATATTTCTTTTGAGCTCATCTCCACCGTTGGATCTGCTGAGTGTTCTTGCTTTGTCGTTTCTGCACACCTCAGCACTTTAATAAGCGTATATCTTCAAAGCGTTTTCCAAGTTAGGTGATCTGAATGCATCAAAAACTGAGCAAGATAGAATGCTGCGCAGGAGAGACCTGCGCAGTGGTGTACTGTGCAGAGTAGTCCTGCGCAGAGACTACAGACATGCTTAGATCTTCATTCCTTTTCGCTCCGAGTCCTATATTCTAAGCCTATCGAATAAAATGGACTAAGCTAAAAATTGAAGTCATAAAACTTCTTACATAGGGTTCTAAAGTCCATAAAATATTCATAGGTGATGGTATCAATCAATTCTAACAAGTAAGAGGGTTAATAAATAAGCATACCCAATAATCTCCCCCTAAATAATTGATGCCATTACCTACTATAACAAAGGCAATTCATTGTACTTGATAATAACATGTCCATAAAGATGAAAATTTGGTAACTCATGCCTCAAGTCAATGCACACACTAGCCGATGCTATAGATTTCTAGTCTATCCAAAAGATTAACTTACAAAGAGGGAAAGACAGAAATATCATTCAGCGCATACAAAAAATATGAGTTTTAGTTTGAGTATGCGTTTAAACTGAATGTTTAACCTTCATGCGTAGAAAATATGAGCAGTTAAGATTATGCGCATGAGGTGAAATAATGCAATCATTGTTCCACAAACGAAGAGTTTGAAATGAACAAGGTTTTGAAAACTAATGATGTGATTTTTCTCATTAAAACTTGAAATGTAAAGAGTTGCAGATTACAAGTTTGAATAAGAAAAAAAAATGCGCACAAAAAGAAATACCTTGCGCAAAAAAAATTTCATAGAACCTAGTCTATGTTGATCCGGTGCAGGGCTTCGCGCAGCTCATTCTGCAGACTGTTGAACTTATTCATAAGTTCAATCTTCAGTTCTTGAAACCTTTCTCTGAACGCCACAGCCTCACCAACATAGGTAGACATTCCTCTATGCATATCTCTGTTGTCCTCTCTCAGCTCTTGGAAGTTGGCTCTGTACTGCACTTGATGTCCAGAAGACCTGTTCCTAAAGGGCCCAACGACTTCTTAGTTGGAATTTGGGGGTCCTTTTGAATTGATTCTTTGATCACATCGGGAGATTTTAGATCGTTGAATGGACCCATTCGCGAACAAGAACAATTGGATGATGACAAAATTATCAAAGATTGGCATTGCTGATTTTGTCCCTCGGACTCGGAAAGTCATAACGAAAATGGCTAAGCCAATAACAGATTCTGAGGTATCTTGCCAGATCCAGGACAACCAACCAAACCGGAATACCTAGGAGTGGAATTCTCTCAAGTAAGGAGGAAGATGCGGGAGTGGTTGAATCTTGTTCACATTGAATGAACGAAAAAGATCTTTGCGGTTAGTGGCTAACTTCTTTCTAATGTTGCCTTTGTTACCTTTTTTGTGGTGCAGCTTGATGATCGAGCTATTGATGCAGTAATGAACAAGCTATTCAAAAACTACAAAACATGGTGCAAATTTTAGGGACGAAAGCACAGTTTAAGGTTGAGATATTCATGTCACCTTCTGACATGTTATGGCCTGAAATCCATCTGAATTTCTTTTGCGTTCTGACCTTGTCTTTGATTTAGCTAATTCATTCATCTGGTTGAAATATGACTGCTCCGCAGCTTCAATGGTGTTGATGACGGTGGTCTGCGTTGCTTCGAGTCTTTGGTCAGTGTGGAGGCGCTGAGTGTTCACGCTGGCTTGAATATCGAACATAGCTTGGTCCATCCTAGCGTTGAACCCATCAGCGAAATCAGTCATCGCTTGAGTTATGCATACCCTGACACTTTCCATATTAAGCGCATTGGCATGCGCAGGACCACCTTGCTCTAATTTTTCCAACATCATTGCTTCCAACCTGGCAAACCCTTCATGTAACCCATCGGCCAAGCTCTTTCGCAGACGCTTAAGCATTCCTATAAACCCATCGTTGATAGCGGTATAGGTGCAAACATTTTCAAGCATCCCAACTATTGACTTCAGAGAGTCCAGAACCATTTGATCTAAAGCATCAGGGACGCGTTGCGCAGAGGCACCGGAAGGACCTGCGGAGGTACTTGCCTTTGATACATTCTCCCCCTTAATGGCAGCAATCTCCATACGCTGCGCATCAAGTTGCTCCTGAATGGCTGACTGTGCAGTAATAAGTTGAGCCATTTGGGAATGCGCAGCTACCTGATTTACTTGGATAGTATTCAGAGCTTGGATAATTTGGCACAGGTCTGCAGAGGAAAAGAGAGAGGAGGTAGATACGGTGGGAAAAGCAGGAAAAACGGAAGGAGCAGCTTGTTCTGAGGTAGGAAGAGGAGTCTCTTTGGGAGGAGAGAGTTTAGGTGAGGGTAGTTTGGGAGATAGATGAATAGGATCAGCAGCAGGAGACCTATGCGTAGATGAGTGCGTGCTGCTGCTATCTGTATCAGTTGTGCGCACATCCCCTTCCTTTTCACCTTCAGGAGGATCAACAGCAGTTCGCTGCGCAGCATCATCGGCCTGCGCAGACTTGGTAATTTCCTCATCCTCATCTTCCAAGTCCAATCCATCATGGAGGACAGAGGTGCCAGGTTGAGTATTTCCAACCGGAATATTGAGGCGTTGGAAGGCACTTGTTGATGGTTCGGGAGAAGGTGGATCCGCAGCTTTTGGCTGTCCCTTCATAGTGCTGCGCACAGCTTGTTTCTTGCGCGGAGTGCGAAGAACATCCTTAGCAGGTGCAGCAGCAGGGGCTTTGGCAGGTGTACCGGAGTCGGGAAAATCTTCATCCATCCAGTCATCACTATCTCCTTTACCCTGAGCGGGAGGCCCTTCAGCAGCCTTTGGATCTTGCTCCCCCTGCGCGGTATCATCCGCAGTATCAGCATCAGCAGCAGTCTCATCCATTTGAGACTCGCTGTCTTCTTCAACCATAGCCGCCGCAGGAGGAAGTCTGGTAAATGCAGACTTTTTATTGGTTTTTGCAGGAGAGGGAGCAGGCGCAGGAGGATCTTTGCGCTTCTTTGAAGGCTTGGGAGCTGGAGGTGGCAAGTCAGATCATATTTTAATGCCAGCAGTTGACGTGACATTAGGAATTTCTTTCACCTTTTCTGGCGCAGGATCTGCTATACCATTGCCTTTGCGCTTTGCCTGCGCAGCTGCCGTTTCAGGTTCAGCAGGCACATTGGCCTTTAAAGGCTGCGCGGAAGATTTCTTTGCCTTGGGTTGAGGGGCTTCATCATCATCATTATCACTATCAACCCAATCTTCCTTGTTTGAGCTGGTGTCCATGTTCCAGATCTTGCGATAGTCACCGCGACCAATTTCATTGCGCAGCGAGTAGAGGTGAGAGATGGAATAGGTCTTGGTGCACGGAACTTTGAGTTCAGGACGCTTCTGCACAAAGATGCGCAGCTCAGAGACGTTCATCAGATACTTGGATAGTAGCCTACAGTGAGTTCTGTACTTGGCTACTTTCTTGTCCATGCGCTTGTCATAACTCTCCGATGCATCCCATAGCTCATCAAATAGAACAGAGGACCAGTCTAGAGCATCGCCATTATAAACCGCAGCGCAATAAGCCCACTGCTTGGAAATGAACTTGCCCTTATTCCCATTTTTGCAGTTTACTGAGTCCCCAATAATGGTGCACAGGTGATACATCACCTCACCAAATTCTTTACGATCATGAACGCTCCACTTCTTTATAAAAATGGGTTCCCCAACCAGTTTCTGCGCAAGCTTGTTCTGTTTAGCTTCAGAATAGGCTTCCGGCGCATCTTCAACATTAAACCCGCAAAGCTTCTTAAGTGACGCAGGAACAATGCGCACTGAATAATTCTGAACAACTGAGCGGATAACATGAATCTTTGCTCGGGTTTGCTTGTGCGTCATGGTGACTCTCTATGTGTTTTCAAAAAACTCGTCTACAAGAGAGGGGACATAGAAGTCCTGATCCAGTATAAAGAGAGGTAAGATGCCGGAGGAATCCATAAGATGAACAATTCTGCGTCCGACAGCGTCTTTGTGTAGTGCAGCCAGATCTAATTCCCAGCCTTGTAGGAAATAAAAAGAGTTCTGTGCAAAATAAGAAATAGTTTAGACAAAAAAATCACGCATGGAGCGAAGCGCATACGCAGATACACGTATGCACAGCATCTCCATACAAGGGACGAAAGATATAGTAATGCGCAAAAACAAGTAACTATGTGCAAAAGCACAAACACTAAGAAATTCTTATGTGACCCAAAGCATAAGAGAAAAATAAGAACTTGATGAACACGGAATAATAGAACATGAACACAAAGAACACCAAGAACACCAAAAATCAATGATTGACCAAAATGGACAAAAAAACATATCGAAATAACCGCATTTCAGAGACGAAAACGACTCAAGAAAACAAGATTTCCAAAACATATGACATTAAGCCCAGAAATCGAGAATAACTGTTCGATTGCCTTGGTGGTTTTCGAACAAAAATTTTGCAGAAAACACATGAAAACAGTATTGATCGTGAAATAAAGTAGATATAAATGTAGATCAGAGAGAGAAGAACCCAAAACAACAAACGATTTTGAAAATGATTAAGCAATGAGAGAAAAATCGAAAAAGGGAGTTTTAAGAACTCGAGACTCAACAATGGCGGATTGACAGAAAATGAGTTCAAGGGTCAGAAATTGTTACCATGTCGTCGACGGTCTTAGCTTCTGGTGGAGGAACCTCTTCAACTGGTTCATGGACCTCAACAACTACCTTAGCTTTTGATTTTCGGGGAGCCATTTAAATGGTACTAGGGTTTTTTTTAAATGAGGAAGAAAGAGAAGAGATTTGAAGAGATTGAAAGGAAAGTCAAAGAGAAAGAAAGAGGAAATGATTGGGAGTTGGAGAGTAGGTTGCAGAGGAGAGAAAGTGATGAATTTGTGAAAGAGGAGAGAGAGCAGGGGAGAGATAAAAAGAAGAGTCAAAAGGTTTTATACCAAAAAGGGAAAAGGCGTATGACGTCAGCGAGGCGGTTTGGTGAAAGGCGGCGAATTTGGTGAAAAACGCAGAGGCGCACAATAGCGAAGCGACGTGGCCGAATAGGGAACGCGCGTGCGCAGCCCTGACGCGCGCGTGTGTCAGCAGGTCTAGGCATGTCACAGTCATATCAACTCCCTCATAAATGTTGCTCAGGGATCCTAACAGGCGCTATCATTAATGGCCGTATGCATTAATGATAATGGGACATGCGCAGGGGCAAATGCGTAATTTCCCAAGAAAATTCAAAAATTAAGGCGAGGGAAAAATTTAATTGCACAAGTATCCTTGTGAACTAAGCGTTGACTTTTCAGTCAGGGACCTATGTGTAATTTCTAATAAATAGAAGACTTACCCGCGATCCATGAAGTGTGCGCATGTTAAAATCATGCGCAGAGCTCTAAATAGTGCAATAGATTCTTTAAAAAAAATTATCCGCAAATGAAGTACTGCGCAGGGTTTGCGCAGAGGCATGAATCTTGACCTATGATGAACACTATCAAGCAAACACAAGATTATTAGTATTAACAGATCATATGGACAATTTAGCTAAGTTCCAGCATAACCATTTCTCCTCTCAAGAATACAAATCTCTTTGCGTCAAGAGCCTTTGTTAGGATATCAGCAATTTGATTATCTGTTCCCACGTGCTCTAAATGAATGTTTCCCTTTTCTACGTGATCCTTGAGAAAATGATATTTGATGTCGATGTGCTTTGTCTTTGAATGCATGACAGGATTGTTGGAGACTGTTATGGTGGACATATTGTCGCAGAAAATTGGACAGTTTCCTTCATGAATTCCATAGTCCACCAATTGTTGCTTCATCCATAGGATTTGGCAGCAGCAGTTTCCAGCAGCAATGTATTCAGCTTCTGTAGTGGAGATGGACACAGCAGCTTGCTTCTTGCTTGCCCATGCAACAAGTCGATTTCCAAGGAAATGACAAGTTCCACTTGTGCTCTTCCTGTCAATTGTGCATGCTGCGTAGTCTGTATCTGAATAACCTAGCAAATCAAAATTCGAATCTTTGGTGTACTAAAGTCAAAGGTTAGCAGTTCCAGAAAGATAATGAATAATTCGTTTAACAGCCGTTAAGTGCACTTCTCTAGGGTCCGTTTGATAGCGCGCACAGACACAAACACTAAACATGATATCTGGCCTACTAGCAGTAAGATAAAGGAGAGAGCCAATCATACCTCGATATAAAGTTTGATCAACTTTCTTACCTTTTAAGTCTTTGTCAAGTTTATTGCCTGTGGCCATTGGAGTGTCGTATACTTTAGCATTTTCAAGTCCAAATTTCTTGATTAGGTCTCTTGTGTACTTGGCTTGATTTATGAAGATGCCATCATTCAATTGTTTGATTTGAAGCCCGAGGAAAAATATGAGTTCTCCCATCATGCTCATTTCAAACTTGCTTTTCATGAGCTTCTCAAAGCGCTTACAAAGTAACTCATTAGTAGAACCAAATATAATATCATCGACATAAATTTGAACAAGTAAAGAATGATCATTATACTTAGCAATAAAAAGAGTTGTATCGATTTTACCCTGCTTGAAACCCTTTTCTAGTAGGAATTTTGATAGAGTATCGTACCATGCTCTTGGAGCTTGCTTAAGTCCATACAAAGCTTTCTGAAGCTTGAAGACGTGATTTGGAAATCTGCTATCTTCAAATCCAGGAGGTTGAGCTACGTAGACCGTCTCTTGGAGTTCACCGTTGAGAAATGCGCTCTTCACATCCATTTGATAAAGCTTGAATTTCTCGTGAGAGGCATAAGCTAAGAAAATTCTGATAGCTTCTAGTCTTGCTACAGGCGCAAATGTTTCGTCATAGTCGATTCATTCCTTTTGCCTATAGCCTTGCGCAACCAACCTTGCTTTGTTCCTGGTGATGCTTCCATTCTCATCCATCTTGTTTCTGAATACCCATTTTGTACCAATAACTCCTTGGTCATGAGGTCTGGGTACGAAGGTCCAAAGTTTGCAGCACTCAAATTGGTTAAGTTCTTCTTGCATAGCAGTAACCCAGCTTGAATCTTGGAGCGCTTCATCAATCTTCTTTGGTACGATTTGAGAGATAAAGGAGTGATATTGATGGATCGGTTTACACATGTATTATCTCCGCATTTTCGTATTAATTTCATCAGCTTTTGGTTGTAATCTAGTTTAGATTGGATGTATTTTTGGTCTTTTATGATTTATGGAACTTTGTTGGATTGTAATATTTTAAGACACTTTGTAGTGTATTTTGTGTGGTTGCAAAGTCTGTGGATTGTAATTTGTTGAAGACTGAATATTGTTCGAGTCAAAGTCAAAGGTCAACCGTGGTCAACCATGTCAAAGAGGTGAAGAAAAGAAGAAAAAATAAAGAAAGACAGAAAAGTGGACCAGGCGCCCGCCCGCTCAATAACCAGGCGCCCGCTTGTTATGCGTTTTGAAGAACCAGAGTTACTGGCCAAATGAGCGCCCGCCTGGGTAACTCCAGGCGCCCGCTCGGTCATTCCGTACAGATTTCGGGTTTTCCTTGCCAGACGGGTTTTAACCCTAATTTTCCTTATTTTTGGCCCTAGTTTTCTCTATGTATAAATATTAGACTGCAGCCTTTAGATTTATTATGCATTGTTTTAGGTTTTATTCAAGTTTCAAGGTGTAAACAAGATTTTGGGAATTATTCATCATCAAGCTTTTATCCAGGTTTATGAGTTTTAATTATATTCTTGTGTTTATTGCTATAGCGATGAGTAGCTAATTTCTTTATTCATGGATTGGGAGTAATAACTATCAAATCTCTATGCTAAATTGGGCTTAATTAAATATTAATCTTGTTCTTGTTCATAAGAATAGAACTTAATTAATTTAAAGATTTCATTAATATGACTTGATATTCTTGGTCTTTAAATCATCTTGGTTTAGATTGTTTCACTAGCGTGGATAATTTATATATTGAATCATATTCTTGTGATTAGATTTAATTGAGGACTTCGCGGAAATCAAAAGAATTTAAGATCAAGTGTTCTTAAGAACTTAATAAATTATTTGTGTGTGTTGTTGACTTAGCGGGATTCATCACATAGAGAAAATAATAGGGTTGCAATCCGGTGACCAGACCGTCCCAACTCTTAAATAAGTGAACGATTTCTTGAACAAGTTTAATATCTTTTTAATAGCATAGAGAGGAGATAGTTGTGAACCCCAATCTGTGAATCTTCGTAATCTTGAATTAAAACTTTGTTTGCTTAGTGATCTTTAATTTAGTAATTTATTTTCATTGTTTAGTAGTTAATTTAGTTTAATCAAAATCAATCAAAAACCCCCTTTGTTACTTTTTGCACTAATTAAATTGACTTGTTTGTCCAACGAGTCTTCGTGGGATCGACCCTCGCTTTCGCGTGTTACTACTACGGTAACTAGTGCGCTTGCTAGGTATTTTATTACTTGGAATTTTATCCATCAAGTTTTTGGCGCCGCTGCCGGGGACTTGTTTTGATTTACAAGTTAATTTAGTCGGTGTACGTTTGGTAGGCGTTCATTGAACCCCGAGTTGGTTCCTTTGGACGATAATATCGATAGACTTGACAGGGGCATTCCCCCTATTTCTGAGTCTGAGTCTGAAGCTTCTGTCACCGAGACAGAGGTATTTTTAAGTGATTTTGAAACTTCTTCCACCGGGGGAGAAGAAATTGAAGTTGTAATGGCTAATCCCTTAATGAAAGAATATGCTAGGCCTAAGGTTGACACATCGGTGTCATGTATTGTCCTGACTGAGGCCGCTAAATCTTATGAGGCGAAGGGGCATTACTTCAGTCAGTTGCCCAAGTTTCAGGGTCTTCCCGCTGAAGACTCTTTGAACTTCTTGAGAGAGTACATGATGATTATATCAGGATTCCCTGTAAAAGAGGGGGTTACTGATGAACAATTAAGACTTAAGTATTTTCCTTTCTCTCTTCAAGGGGCAGCTAAAACTTGGCTTATGTTACTTCCTGCTAGGAGTATCACTACATGGGATGGGTTGCATGATGCATTCTTAAAGAAATTTTTCCCGCATGCTACTTTGGCCACCTTTAGACAGAAAATCATAGGGTTTACTCAAGAGGTAGGTGAGCCATTTCATGAGGCTTGGGATAGGTTCAAAATGTTGCAAGTGCAGTGCCCCCCATCATGCTTTTCCTGAGGCCCTTTTACATCAAAATTTTATGGTGGGTTAACTGCAGCAGACCAAGCTATGGTCGACAATGCAGCAGGCGGCTTTCTAGGAGACAAAACTGTTGACCAAACCCAAGAATTATTTGAGATGTTGGGGGCCAATTCGCAAGAAAAAGGCTCTAGAGGAAAACCTAGGGGAGTGCATGAGTTGAGTGGTATGGATGAGTTCGCTAGGAATGTGTCTTTGTTAAACCAAAACATGGCTAAAATGAATTCTAATATGTCTTCCTCAAGTGCTAATGTGGAATCTGATTTCTGTGCTAATTGTGGATCTAACACTCATGCTACTAATGGTTGTCCAGTTGTTGCACAGTTTGATTCTGAACAGGTAAATGCGATGTAAGGGTATCCCCCAAGGCAAAATCAAGGTGGTATGTACTCTAACACTTATAATCCAGATTGGAAAAACCACCCCAATTTTTCTTGGAGGGGTAACTCAGGAATTCAGTACCAGCAGCAAAAACCTCTATATCCCCCTCCCCCACAAGGGAATCCAGAACAGCAGCCTAACCAATCACTGGAGGATATGATGAGGACCATGATGCAAGAGCAGCAACAAATGAAGATGATGATGGAGCAGCGAGAGAAGCAGCAGGATGCTGTCAACAAAAAGCTGGAGACCCAGATTGGTCAACTAGCTGTGGGTCAGCAAGGGCATAAATCAGGAACCTTCCCTAGTCAAGGGGAGCAAGCCAAGGCCATTATGACTCTGAGAAATGGCAAACATGTAAGTAATGAGGTATGTCCTAACTCTCCTTCTGAAACTGCTGAACCACCTGTTGTTGAGAATGTTGTTGGTAAGAGTACTAATGGCATGGGGGAAATTCCTGTTACTGATTCTTCCACCCCCAAGCCATATGTACCTCCTGTACCGTTTCCTGGTAGATTCATGAGAAATAAGCTGGATAAGCAAATGTCTGATTTATATGACATGTTTTCAAAAGTGAACATTAATCTTCCTTTGTTAAATGTCATTAAAAATATCCCAGCTTATGCAAAGTTTTTCAAAGAACTTAATTCCAGGAAACCCAAGTATGGGAATGATGAGAAATTGATTATGGGTGAAAGTGCCAGTGCCGTGGTACAACAGAACCTCCCACCTAAATTGAAAGACCCCAGAATTTTTAATATTTCTATATCTATAGGGGATTCTAAAAAGGTGAAGGCAATGTTAGATCTCGGTGCTAGCATTAATTTGTTACCTCATCATTTGTATCTTGAGTTGGGTTTACCTAAGCTAAAACCCACCACAATGACATTGCAATTGGCTGACCGTTCAATCAAGAGGCCATTGGGAATTGTGGAGGATGTTTTGGTGCAGGTAGCCAATTTGATTATCCCTGTGGATTTTGTTGTGCTTGAGACTGTGAATGGTGTTGGGAATAGTCAGGATTCTCCCATATTACTTGGGCGTCCATTTATGGCTACTACTAACACCATCATTAATGTGGGTGATGGGACTCTATCTATGTGTGTGGCTAATGAGACAATAGAAATATCTGTGTTTGATGTTATGCAAAGTCCCATAGATGATGAGTCTTGTAACTGTGTGGATATTGTTGAGGATTGTGTGAGTGAAGTCTTGTGGCATGAGAGAGACTGTGAGGAGTTAGAGTCTTTGTTGTCAACTGGCGGTGAGAAATCTAGGGATAATGCGGATGTTCAACTGATGGCTGTGGAAAAGGCCGACGAACACCATCCTAGTGATGGCCCGTTTCACCCCCTAGGCCACTTCAATGAGAAGTCGGTGCCTTCTATTGTAGCCCCTCCAGCTCTTGAGCTGAAAGCCCTTCCTTCCAATTTAAAGTATGTTTTTCTTGGGGAGGGTGAGACTTTGCCCGTGATAATTGCCTCAGATTTGACCATAGAACAAGAGGCCAAGTTGATCAGAGTGCTTCGTGAGCACAAGCAGGCCATAGGGTGGACCTTAGCAGATATTAAGGGTATAAGCCCCTCCATGTGCATGCACAAAATTAATCTCATAGATGGTGCTAAGCCGTCTAGAGAGAGACAAAGGAGGTTAAATCCTCACATGGAGGAGGCGGTTAGGAAAGAGGTCCTAAAATTGTTGGATGCATGCATTATCTATGCCGTTGCTGATAGTGAGTGGGTGAGCCCGGTTCAAGTCGTTCCTAAGAAATCGGGCTACACGGTCACCACTAATGAGAAAGGAGAAGAAGTGCCAAAAAGGGAAGTGACTGGTCTGAGAATGTGCATAGATTTGCGCAAACTGAATGCTGCAACAAAGAAAGATCACTTCCCTTTGCCCTTTATTGATCAGATTCTGGAGAGGTTAGCCGGACATGAGCATTATTGTTTCTTGGATGGTTTTTCGGGGTATAACCAAATCCCCATTACACCAGAGGACCAAGCCAAGACCACTTTTACTTGTCCTTTTGGCACATTCGCATTTAGGAGGATGCCCTTTGGGCTTTGTAATGCACCTGCGACCTTTCAAAGGTGTATGACATCCATCTTCTCTGATTTGATTGAGCGATGTGTCGAAGTCTTCATGGATGACTTCTCGGTATTTGGGGACAGTTTTGATGGGTGCCTAGAGAATTTGACAATGGTGTTGAATCGTTGTTGTGAGACAAATCTGACCCTTAGTTGGGAAAAATGTCATTTTCTCGTAAGGCATGGCAGTGTGTTAGGACACTTGGTGTCAAACAAGGGGATTGTGGTAGACAAGGCTAAAATCGATGTGATTTCAAAATTGCCTCCCCCTGTGTCGGTTAAGGGTGTGCGAAGTTTTCTAGGCCATGCAGCCCCAATTGGTCTCTACCATTTGAGATCATTTGAGATCATGTGCAAAGTTTTCTAGGCGTTTCATAAAAGACTTTTCAAAATTTTGTAAGCCTTTATGTAACCTGCTGGCTAAGGACACTGAGTTCATCTTTGACCAAGAGTGTTTAGAAGCCTTCAATCTGCTGAAGGAGAAGTTGACGTGTGCCCCCATTCTATCCAGCCCCAATTGGTCTCTACCATTTGAGATCATGTGTGATGCATCAGATTTTGCGATTGGGGCTGTTTTGGGGCAAAGAGTGGATAAATTACCTCATGTGATTCACTATGCAAGTAGAACTCTAAATGATGCACAACTGAATTATACTACCACTGAAAAAGAATTTTTAGCAGTTGTGTTTGCTGTTGAAAAATTTCGTTCTTACTTGCTTGGGTCTAAGGTGATTATCTACTCTGATCATGCTGCACTTAAATATTTGCTGAATAAAAAGGATGCGAAACCTAGACTTCTTAGGCGGATGCTCCTACTGCAGGAGTTTGACATAGAAATAAAGGACAAAAATGGGACCGAAAATGTAGTGGCTGATCACTTATCTAGGCTAGAGAACTTTACATTTACTAATGTGATAGATGGTGCGATTCCGGTTAATGAAAATTTTCCGGATGAACAACTATTTGCTTTGCATGTTCATGAGCCTTGGTATGCGGATCTTGTGAATTTTCTTGTTTCTAATATTATGCCACCTAACTTCACTTACGATCAAAAACGAAAGTTTAGATCGGATGTGAAGCACTACATTTGGGATGACCCTTATCTGTGGAAAGTTTGCCCGGACAAGATAATTAGGAGATGCATTCTGGAGCATGAGCAACCTAGCGTGTTGAGATTTTGCCACGAACTCCAATGTGGGGGTCACTTTAGTGGGCAAAAGACCGCTAGGAAAGTTTTGCAAGCGGGTCTATATTGGCCCACTTTATTTAAAGATGCTCATGATTTTTGTGTGAGGTGTGATAGATGCCAAAGGACTGGCAACATAGGAAAGAGAGATGAAATGCCCCTACAACATAATTTAATTGTTGATATTTTTGATGTGTGGGGTATTGATTTTATGGGTCCTTTTCCCCCTTCCCAAGGCTACTTGTACGTTCTTGTTGCTGTAGATTATGTGTCTAAATGGGTGGAAGCAATTCCTACCCGGACTAATGATGCTAATATTGTTTGCAAGTTTGTACGTGAAAATATCTTTGGAAGGTATGGAGTGCCGCGCGTCATTATCAGTGACCAAGGGACGCACTTCACAAACAGAATGTTCAATCAAGTGCTAAAAAGATATGGGGTGGGTCACAAGTTGGCTACGGCATATCACCCTCAAACTTCGGGCCAAGTGGAGGTGAGTAATCGCCAAATCAAGGCGGTGCTTGAGAAAACGGTGCGTCCAAATCGTAAGGACTGGGCTGACAAATTGTGTGATGCACTGTGGGCTTATCGGACTGCATACAAAACGCCCATTGGAATGAGCCCGTACCGGATTGTGTATGGAAAAAAGTGTCATCTGCCAGTGGAACTAGAGCACAAAGCATATTGGGCAACCAAGCAGCTAAACATGGATTTGACTTTAGCAGGGGAGAAAAGATTGCTTGACTTGGACGAGCTTGCAGAAATGAGGCAGGATAGCTATGAGAGTGCAAAGTTATACAAAGAGAGGACAAAAAGATATCATGATAAAAACCTTAAACCCAAGTTTCTCAAACCGGGTATGAAAGTCCTTCTCTTTAACTCTCGCCTCAAACTTTTTCCCGGAAAACTGCGTTCAAGGTGGACGGGTCCTTATGAATTGGTTCGAGTGTGTTCCCCATGGAGCTGTAGAGCTTAAAGATTTGAAAGATGGGACAATATTTAAAGTGAATGGACACCGAGTGAAGCCTTATTATGAGGGGCTGTCTATTTTGGAAGACATCAATGAAATTGATGTAATTGAGTTGACAGACCCGGAGGGAGCCACTTAATATTCATGTGGCATTATGTCGAGCCAAAGACTTAAAACAAAGGCGCTTGTTGGGAGGCAACCCAACCTGGTATCATTTTATTTGCTTTCTTTTAATTCAGTCTATCTCCATTCTTAGCTTGGGAGCATGTTTACTTTTGATGCAATGAGGACATAGCATGTTCTAAGTTTGGGGGTGGTGGTATTCATAAATTCAAAAAAAAAAAAAAAAAATTAAATTTTTGCTTTCATGTCTTTTATTTCTGGGTCGGTTCGAACTACGGTGACCTGAGCTCCTTATTGTCCTAGGGAGAACGTAGGCAACGAAAGTGCGGTCAAAAGTTTAGTCCGTGTCATCCTTCATGGATCTCTCTGAGTTTGTGGGTTTATAGGGGAGTGTAAATAGTGTCACCCTCCAAAAAGATTTTCATTTTTTTGAGTCATTTTATTTTTCATAATGGATATTACGCTTGTGATGTTTGTTTGTGGTGATGTGCAGGAAATCAATTCAACCAGTGGTGGAGCGATCATACCAGCAAAAAAAAAAAAAAAAAAAAAATTATTGCTGGAAAAATATACCGAGCGCCCGCTTGGTGGAATGAGGGCGCGCGCCTGTTCAAGTGCGAAAAAAAAATGAAGTTTCTGGGCAAATAAGCGCCCGCTTGGGGTCTACCAGGCGCCCGCTCGCTTGTCGAATTGAGAAGTTATCAGTTGGGTTAAATCGGGTTTTGGGGGATTAATAACATGAAAAACCCCTTCTTCTCTAATTTCTCTCCCTCTCTAAACCCTCTCACCCGCCTCCTTCCATCTCTCCCTACAAATCTATCACCCACACCACCTACAAACTATCAAAATCACATCCCACCATAACCCTCTTCAAGAATTACTAAAGATTTAGCCTCCATTCATCCTAAAATCAAGGGTTTTGCAAGAAATTGTCAAGGTTGAAGGAAGGGGAATTTCGAAGAATTGAGAGTTTGTGATCAAGAATTGGGGGTTGTTGCAGAAGAAGAAAGTGTTTGCAAGGGTGACGGTCATCTTCTCGGATCATCTTCTCCGTCTCCGGTGAGATTTTCCGGCGACCTCCGGCGAGATTTTCCGGCGAGTCCGGGTAAGAGCAAATTACTGATTTAAACTTTGTTAGGGTTTGTTGAGGTTGTTATCATGCCACCAAGACCAAGAGGTCGATGACGTGGTCGTGGTGTTCCCCCACCCCAAATCGAGCTGGATTTCGATAACTCCCGTTTTGTATCCCGGGACTCACAAAATTATTTTGATAATAAACAAAATAATGGGGTAACGGTGGAGAGAGGTTATAACTTGACCAATTGTGGGTTGGATGCTATCATTGAACACTATAATTTGAGAAGATTATTGGCCGTGCCGGCCCAGATGGGGTCGAAGTTGCTTGTGCAAGAATTCTATGCTAATTTTCATGCAGCAACTGAGGCCCCCAATGTTTGGGTTCGGGGATATAATGTTGATGTGACTGCGACGGCTATAAATAATTTTTATGGGTTGTCGGATGCGGTGGCGGAAGGGGAATGTGCGTATTGGGAGTTGAAAAGGAACCTTCAGAACATGGACAGGATGGATGAGACCTTAGCTTTATTTGCAGCAGAGTTTGGGGTAAATATTGACAGGGGAAATATCCGGAGTGGTTACTTGTTTCACATTAGTGAGTTGAGGCTGGACCTAAAGGAATTGTATAGCTTTATTTGCGAGAGGATCATGCCTTCTGCTCACTATCAGGAGGTTCATTGGTACAGGGCCCCTTTGCTCTATACCATGATTAGGAGGATGCCGATAAACATCGGGGGCATCATGCGTAGTGAGATGGGGGTACGAGCGAGGTATTTGGAGAACAAGAATTATTTGTTCCCCATTATGATCACTATGATGGCACAGAGGGCAGGGGTGCCTATGGAGGGGTTCCCCAGACTGTTAGCTCCAGGCACTACCGTGACTAAAGCAACCATAGAAAGTGGGAGAGTGCAGAGAGCCCGGGTCCCAGCTCCAGCTCAGGCTGCTGGCGGTCAGGCCATTGATGATGAGGAGGTTGAGGATGATATCCCGGCAGAGATGACGCAGAGAGAGATGAATTATTATCTGTCGGGACAAATCCAGGGATTAGATGATATGTTCCGAGCTTTTCAACAACAACAATTTATGGCGAACTATCAAAGAGAGCGGAGGGAAGAGGAGAATGATCAGAGGATTCAGAGGATGGAGGAAGCATTATATGCCAACATTCGGGAGGATCAGTACTTCCGACAAAGAATGATGGCACATCATTTTCCTGGCGAGCGGTACCCACCGTTGAACTACCCTCCACCACCTGAGTATGTACCACCTCCGCCACCCCCTCAGCATGGATGGAATGCTTGGGATGATATCTTTGGACCGCCACCGTAGTGAGGAGCTCGAGGTATTTCCACTCCCCGTGTTTGTTTTTATGCTTAGTTGTGACGAGCATTGGGGACAATGCTCTATTTAGTTTGGGGGGTGGTGGTATTGGTTGGATTGGTTGTTGATTGATGCACATATTATCACCTGTTTTCCTGTATAGTTTTTTTTTGTTAAAAAAAAAAAAAAAAAAAAGAGGCTAGGTGAAAACCCGAAAGGGCGCCTAGGCAAAAGGAGAGAAATGGAGTGATTTTTTTGTTTTTGCTTGGCGTGGCGTCACAAGGGCGGTTTGGAGTGATTGGGTAGGACATGTTTGGTGTAGGAGGTTTGGTTAGAGGCGAATATGATAGAAAATCCCCATATCTCTTGTTGGAGTCATAAGGGGGCGTTTGAGCTTATCATGAGGTAAGTCATTGCTATTTATTATGGCTTTGATTTCTGTTTGAGGGATGATGTAGTGTAAGATAAGCGTGGGGGAAACGTAGGACGTTTTAGATCCCCCTAGCTTTTTGAGTGGGCCCTAGTTGGATATGCGTATTATTTTCTTATTATTGGAGTGCTATCAATTAGGGCCATTTGTCATTTATTACTTGTTTGTTTTGGGGAGTTATAAGGAGCGGAGTCCTTTAAACTCCGGTTGATTTTCTTTATCTTGTCGTGGTTTTGTTTGATGGGAGATGTAGAGGAGATAGGTATCATTTTCCTCCATGCTACGCTAATAGACCGGTGTTTAGATGTGGGGTTAGGAATATTACTCTGGGACGAGTAATGGTCTAAGCGTGGGGGAATTTGATGGATCGGTTTACACATGTATTATCTCCGCATTTTCGTACTAATTTCATCAGCTTTTGGTTGTAATCTAGTTTAGATTGGATGTATTTTTGGTCTTTTATGATTTATGGAACTTTGTTGGATTGTAATATTTTAAGACACTTTGTAGTGTATTTTGTGTGGTTGCAAAGTCTGTGGATTGTAATTTGTTGAAGACTGAATATTGTTCGAGTCAAAGTCAAAGGTCAACCGTGGTCAACCATGTCAAAGAGGTGAAGAAAAGAAGAAAAAATAAAGAAAGACAGAAAAGTGGACCAGGCGCCCGCCCGCTCAATAACCAGGCGCCCGCTTGTTATGCGTTTTGAAGAACCAGAGTTACTGGCCAAATGAGCGCCCGCCTGGGTAACTCCAGGCGCCCGCTCGGTCATTCCGTACAGATTTCGGGTTTTCCTTGCCAGACGGGTTTTAACCCTAATTTTCCTTATTTTTGGCCCTAGTTTTCTCTATGTATAAATATTAGACTGCAGCCTTTAGATTTATTATGCATTGTTTTAGGTTTTATTCAAGTTTCAAGGTGTAAACAAGATTTTGGGAATTATTCATCATCAAGCTTTTATCCAGGTTTATGAGTTTTAATTATATTCTTGTGTTTATTGCTATAGCGATGAGTAGCTAATTTCTTTATTCATGGATTGGGAGTAATAACTATCAAATCTCTATGCTAAATTGGGCTTAATTAAATATTAATCTTGTTCTTGTTCATAAGAATAGAACTTAATTAATTTAAAGATTTCATTAATATGACTTGATATTCTTGGTCTTTAAATCATCTTGGTTTAGATTGTTTCACTAGCGTGGATAATTTATATATTGAATCATATTCTTGTGATTAGATTTAATTGAGGACTTCGCGGAAATCAAAAGAATTTAAGATCAAGTGTTCTTAAGAACTTAATAAATTATTTGTGTGTGTTGTTGACTTAGCGGGATTCATCACATAGAGATAATAATAGGGTTGCAATCCGGTGACCAGACCGTCCCAACTCTTAAATAAGTGAACGATTTCTTGAACAAGTTTAATAATCTTTTTAATAGCATAGAGAGGAGATAGTTGTGAACCCCAATCTGTGAATCTTCGTAATCTTGAATTAAAACTTTGTTTGCTTAGTGATCTTTAATTTAGTAATTTATTTTCATTGTTTAGTAGTTAATTTAGTTTAATCAAAATCAATCAAAAACCCCCTTTGTTACTTTTTGCACTAATTAAATTGACTTGTTTGTCCAACGAGTCTTCGTGGGATCGACCCTCGCTTTCGCGCGTTACTACTACGGTAACTAGTGCGCTTGCTAGGTATTTTATTACTTGGAATTTTATCCATCAGATATTCAATCATCAAAGTTTGATGATCTCCTAGTATGAACCCCTATATTGAGATCACCAATGATGTTTGAAGTTGGATGATCTCTGTCTTCATGAACCTCAGGGGGTAAGTTGGGTTGAGTAGTAGGAATACGAAGATCTTCGATGGGTACTTCATTAGCTCCAGCATCAAGATCATCAAAGGTGATTTGCTGAAGCGGAGAAACATCATGCGCATGAGGTGGTGTCTGCGCATCAGGAGTCGCAACTTCTGGCGCAGCATCCGGATATGGCGCATGGGATGGACTTGCTTGATTCTGATTGTGATCAACTTGATTATCATTCTGCGCAGGTGCAGTTTGTGGCTGCGTACCTGTCTCAACATTCTCAGCAGAATCATCAGAATCATTAGGAGCCAAATGTGGCTTAAGGAGAGAATGTTCATCAAAAGTAACATGTACAGATTCATCAATTACTAGAGTAGTTCTATAAAAAACATGAAAAGCTTTAGAATGTTTGGCATACCCAACAAAAATACCTTCATCTGCTTTGGCATCGAATTTACCTCTATGATCTTTGCCGTTGTAGAGGATATAGCATTTGCATCCAAAAATCTTAAAGAAAGCAATGTTGGGCGCTCTTCCTCTCCATAGTTCATATGGAGTTTTGTTGTAGGGTTTCTTGACGAGGGATCTATTCTGAGTAAAGCAAGCAGTGTTGACAGCTTCTCCCTAGAAATACTTTGGAAGCTTAGCTTCAGCTATCATTGTTTTTCCAGCCTCGATCAACGTGCGATTCTTTCTTTCCACAACGCCATTTTGTTGAGGAACTCCAGCGGCAGAGAAATTGTGATCAATTCCATGGTCATCGCAGTATTGAGCAACACCGTTATTCTTGAATTCAGTTCCGTTGTCTGATCTCACGCTCATGATGTCGTCTTCCTTTTGAGTTTTGAGCCTTCGGAATAGCGCAGTCATCTTTGGATATCATCATTTCGACCCATGTGTATCTTGAGTAGTCATCCACCACAACTAAAGTATATTGGTTTCCTCCAATGCTCGCGGTGGTGACCGGTCCAAACAAGTCCATGTGAAGCAGTTGTAAACATTTGGAAGTTGAGGAAGCAATCTTGCTGGAGAAAGACTGCTTAGGTTGTTTATGTTGGGTTTCTTAGAAACATGCGCAGCGGAATAAATCATTTAAAATTTTAATGAAACCCAAAGCCATAGATCCATTCATGTGATTAATATAAGATGAATATTAGAAAAACTAACCCTTGATGATTTTGATTTTTAGCTTTTGAACTTGGTGGAGATTTGAAACTTGATCACGAGAGCAAGAACGTGAATCTTGAAGATGATGAACTTCACCCTCTAGCGGTATCCACACCACGAACAAATATCAAGCAACTTCTTGATCTTGGTTGCTAGACCAAATTGTGAAACACACTTTCACAATTGCAAGAACTATATGGAATTATGAATATTCTTGTTCTTCACTTTTGGGATCTTAGAACAAGAAAATAACCTCTCAAAACCTTATGGAGGCACTCACAATAATATGTCTAATGGCTGTAAAAAGGATCCTTAAATAGGTCCTAATCCTTAACCCTTAAGGACTTAGGAAACCTAAATCCCGTCACCAAATTAGGCAACAAAGTATTCTGGCCGACTTGACTGGCACGGTCGTGCTCACAATCTGGCACGGCCGTGCCATCTAGCCCGCGTGAATTTCAGCCGCCCATCTTGGCACGGTCGTGCTTGTTAATTGGCACGGCCGTGCCAAATATGCCGACAGGTTGCCTAGGTTGGATTTATGGCACGACCGTGCCAAAGCCTAAAAGCTGATATTTTCCATAATTCCCATTTAGTCCTTTATGATCCGTTCTATTTGTGTGTGACCCTCTAGGATTACACTAAGTTGGCAATGGGCTCAAACATGAACCCATAAGATATGATTAGGTTCTAGCAAACCGTCATACCTATCCAAATAGTGTAACTAGATACAATTTTGCATTCCTTTAGAATATGTCACAATCCCTTTGTCCACGATGTCATTGAACACAAGTCATGGTCAAACGGTCAACTTGCTTTGTTCAATACTTTCTCGATTCCGAATATGTTGATAATTCAAATGCTATTGATCCAATCAATCCATTTGAGTCCGGCCAAACATTTCATCAACATCATTCCTTCGAGGGGCCCAAGCATGACATCTCTCCGTGGAGGGACAAATCCATTTAGCTTATTATTCTTCCCCACGTGAATCCGATTGTGCCAATCATACACTTTATAACTACCGTGTTAAGGTAGCGTTTGAATATGTCAAACACAATGTTCATCAAGTGGAAGACTATAATAACTTTATGTCTAAGGATTCAAATGACATAACTAATATGAGATATATGTACGACATAGACCATGACATAAATCTCATATAACGGGTCATGTCCAGTACCTTGTTCCAAACAAGTACCCATAAATCTAACATGATCATCCCATGATCATTTAGCCTTTATTCTAGTGCTCAACAAGTACTAGGGACGAAGATTATTATCAGTAACATGAACAACAATAATAATCAAAACATCTCTTTATTGATATGAAATAATTGATAACAATTACAACGTTTATTAAATGTGCCTAGGGCACCACTACCAACAATCTCCCACTTTCCCTAGGCCCAATCTCCCATGTATCTAATACCCATGGACCTAACATGACCTTCATGTTTAGCTTGTGGAAGTACCTTTGTTAGCGGGTCCGCAATATTGTCATCAGTTGTTACTCTGCATATATTTACGTCACCTCTATTAATGATTTCACGAATCACATGGTAATGCCTAAGTATGTGTTTGGATTTCTGATGTGCCCTTGGTTCCCTTGCTTGAGCAATAGCACCATTATTATCGCAATAAAGGTCTATTGGATTAGCAATGCTAGGAACCACTTCAAGTTCAGTTATGAACTTCTTAATCCAAACAGCTTCCTTTGCCGCATCCGATGCAGTAAGATACTCAGCTTCTGTTGTAGAATCAGCGGTTGTACTCTGCTTGGAACTCTTCCAGCTTACAGCTCCACCATTTAATATAAACACAAAACCCGATTGCGATCGACTATCATCTCTGTCGGTTTGGAAGCTTGCATCCGTGTAAGCACTTACAACGAGATCATATTCCATTCCTCCATAGACCAAAAACGAGTCTTTAGTCCTTCTCAAGTACTTAAGAATCGCTTTTACAGCCACCCAGTGATTTTCACCAGGGTCGGATTGGTATCTGCTTGTCATGCTTAAAGCATAAGATACATCCGGCCTAGTACATATCATGGCATACATGATGGACCCAATTACTGAAGCATATGGAACATCTTTCATCTTCTCACGCTCATCATTTGTCTTAGGACATTGAGTCTTACTTAGAGAAATTCCATGTAATACTGGCAAGGTTCCTCTCTTAGAATTTTCCATACGAAATCTTCTAATGACCTTGTCAATGTATGTACTTTGGCTTAAACCAAGTAGCCTTCTTGACCTATCTCTATAGATCTTGATGCCAAGCACATATGCGGCTTCACCCATATCTTTCATTGCGAAGCACTTTCCTAACCAAGTCTTTACAGACTGAAGTGTAGGAATGTCGTTTCCAATGAGCAATATGTCATCCACATATAAGATAAGGAATAGCACTATGCTCCCACTAATCTTCTTGTATACACAAGGTTCATCTTCGTTCTTGATGAAACCAAACTCTTTGACCGATTCATCAAAACGGAGATTCCAACTCCTAGAAGCTTGCTTCAATCCATAGATGGATCTCTGCAATTTGCATACCTTAGAATTTTGCTCAAAACCTTCTGGTTGTGTCATATACACATCCTCTTCTAGTTTTCCATTTAGGAAAGAGGTTTTGACATCCATTTGCCATATTTCATAGTCATGATATGCGGCAATGGCAAGCGGAATTCTTATAGACTTGATCATTGCTACAGGTGAAAAGGTTTCATCATAGTCAATACCATGAACTTGCCTATAACCTTTCGCTACAAGTCTAGATTTGTAAGTATGCACCTTCCCATCCATGTCAGTCTTCTTCTTGAAGACCCATTTGCATCCTATGGTTTTTACACATTCGGGCGCATCAATCAAATTCCAAACTTGATTATCTTGCATGGATTGCAATTCGGATTTCATGGCTCCAAGCCACTTGTCCGAATCAGGAGAAGACATCGCCTCTTGGTAGGTTCTAGGTTCATCATTCTCAATGATTTCCACCTCATTACTATCCATTACGAGAAATCCATATCTCTCGGGTTCGGATCGTACCCTACTAGATCTGCGAGTAACTTATGTATCTTAAACAGGTTCCACAACTCCTTGTGGTTCTTGTTCCCGTTCCACTATTGGTTCAATGTTATTTTCTGGGTCTCGAATTGCTTCAAGATTTATTTTACTCCCACTGATTTCTTTGGAGAGAAACTGTTCCTCTAGAAAGACACCAGTTCGGGCAACAAACACTTTGTTGTCCTCTCGGTTGTAAAAGTATATCCTTTAGTTTCCTTAGGATATCCCACAAAAAATATTTATCAGATTTGTGTGCTAGTTTGTCAGAGATAAGTCTCTTGACATAAACTTCGCAACCCCAAATCCTCATGAAAGACAAACTAGGTTTCTTTCCACTCCACATATCATATGGAGTCTTTGGAACCGATTTATTTGGAACTTGATTTAGTGTGAAAGCAGCGGTTTCTAAAGCATAGCCCCAAAAGGATATTGGAAGATCAACTTGACTCATCATTGATCGAACCATGTCTAACAAAGTCCGATTCCTCCTCTCAGACACACCATTCCATTGTGGTGTTCCGGGTGGAGTCAATTGTGAAACTATTCCACAATTCTTTAGATGATCATCAAATTCTTGACTTTAGTATTCTCCACCTCGATCTGATCGAAGTGCCTTAATACTTTTGCCAAGTTGTTTTTCTACTTCATTTTAAAATATTCTAAATATCTCAAATGCTTCACTCTTATGTTTCATTAGGTAAACATACCCAAATCTACTATAATCATCCGTGAAGGTTATGAAGTATTGAAATCCTCCCCTAGCATTGCTACTTAATGGTCCGCATACATCGGAATGTATCAACCCCAATAAGTCACTTGCCCTTTCACCTAGCTTGGTAAAGGTGTCTTAGTCATTTTTCCAAGAAGACACGACTCACAAGTATCATATGACCCAAGGTCACATGAACCCAAGAGACCGTCCCCATGGAGTTTTGAGATACGCTTCTAATTAATATGACCAAGACGGCAATGCCACAAATAAGTATGATTTACATCATTAGGTTTAGATTTCTTATTTACATGATAGACATTATTTTCATTCTTGACATCCAAGATATAAAGGCCATTAAAAGAGTTAGCAATACCATAAAGCACATCATTTAAATAAATAGAAAATTTCTTATTCTCAATAAGAAACTTAAAACCTTCATTATCCAAACAAGAAATTGAAATAATATTTCTACTTAAATCCGGAACATAATAACAATTGTTCAAAACAAGAATTAATCCGGAAGGTAAAGTGACTTCATAAGTCCCTACGGCTAATGCAGCAACTCTTGCTCCATTCCCAACCCGTAGATCTACTTCACCTTCTTTAACCAGTCTCCTATTCTTTAGTCCCTGCACATTTAGACAAATGTGAGAACCACATCCGGTATCCAATACCCAAGAATCAGTGGTAGAAAGGAGAATATCTATCATATAGATACCTGAAGTCGACGCAGCCTTGCTGCCCTTCTTCTTCTTTTGCTCTTCCAAGAAAGCCTTGCAATTACGTTTCCAATGACCAATTTCTTGACAATGGAAATAGATTGCATCCTTTTGTGAATCGGGTTTTGCCTCAGAAGCCTTGGCAACCTTTGCCTTGCTTATTTTGGGTTTGACAACTTTCTTACCCTTTCCTTTGGCACTAGCCTTCTTCCCATCATGAACCAACAGCACGGGAGAACCTTTCTCCACAATTTTCATCTCTACAGTCTTGAGCATCACATGCAACTCAGAGAGATTCTTATCCATTCCATGCATGTTATAATTTATCACAAACTGATTATAACTTTTAGGCAATGAATTAAGAATGAGATCCGTGGCTAGCTCCAATGGGATTGGATAGCCAAGTTTCTCAAGGTGCTCTACATAACCTTTCATTTTAAGAAAGTGAGGACTCACTTGTTTCCCTTCATTCATCTTACAAGTAGTGAATGCAACAATGGTCTTGTACCTCTCTTGCCTAGCTTGCTCTTGAAACATGGTTCTCAACTCCACGCCTATCTCATAGGCTTCCAAATGTTCCAAACTTTGTTGGAGTTTTGAGCACATAGCAGCAAGCATGAGACAACTTACATCTCTAGAATCATTACGATGTTTCTTGTAATTGTCTCTTTCTGCCCTAAGGGCAGTAGGCGGTGGTTCAGTAGGGAGAGGCCCATCGAGAATGTATAACTTATCTTCTTGCCTAAGAACGATTCTTATGCTACGGATCCAATCCATAAAGTTAGTACCATTCTCTTCGAGCTTATCCTTCTCAAGGATCGATCACAACGATATTGATTGAGTGTTATTAGTCATTATCTACAAATATGCAAAATTTCCAAAATTTAATAAGTACCAATTTTCATTAAAGAAATAAACAATGTATTTTTCTAAAAAATACTCCCACTAAATTACATAACCTTTTTATACATCCAATGTATAATATAATTTAAATGGGTTAAGATCCAACTTTAATTTAATTTCAAGTCCGCTAAGGCGGATTACACAAAATCAAATTAATTAGGTAGACAACTCTTGTCAATCATATCTAATATGACTCTTAGTTCCTTTTATGAGATTCTTTAAGAAATCCAATTTCAAAAAGCATGTTAAACCTCATCTTTGCCTAGGCCCAAAACTGTTTTGACGCCCAATTAAGTCTAACCATTTTAACGTATAGTTAATGTGTCCCGCTAGGGCGTGCCCACATTATCTATCTTGCTCATACATAAATAAATTTAATGCACCTTGCTAGGGCGAATCTACATTAAAATCACTCATGTACTAACGAGTGTTTTAATCATGGCATGGCAATAAAAGACTTAAAACTTTCTTTGAAGGTTCATTACATATAGCATATAACACATTTATGAGCACATAATATAAATATGTTACACATCAAGTTTAGCCACTAAATTAATCTCCATTAATTTAAGCATAATATTTATGTGTCATTAGTTTCTCTATAATTATGAGGATGAGACTATTTGAACTTTGGTTATCATCTCCAAATCAAGACAACAAGAAGTGCGGCCGAAACTAAGCCATATGGCATCCACAATTCCGCACTAATTCAAGAAACCAATAAAGTAGTCCATGTGGCCGAAACTAAGCAATAGATGGTCTCGATGAACGTAGGCCAATTGCATTCACAATTCCACATGGATCTCCAATCTTTGAATCAAGAACTTTGTTTCTTAATTTTAGCAATTATGAACTCTTCATAATTCTAACTTCGTTTTATCTTTGAAACTTTGATTGCGATCAAGTTTGGGAAACACAATCTCGATGAACGTAGATTAGCCATCCAAACTTTGAACCAATCTTAGAATCACAAGACTAAAACAAATAGGAAATTTAAACCCAAGATCCACACCCAAGACCCAAGCCCTAACCCCGCGCCAAACCCTAGGTCCGGCCGGGTCAAGGTATGGGTCCGGTCAGACCTTTCCGAAAATCAAAATTTTAAAGTTCCAAAATTTGTCTCAAAATTGTTTTTCCCGATTCAATAAGGATTTGGTGTTCTTGGTGATCCAATCACCATGATCAACAAAACTTTGAATAAACAATTTATTATTGAATCCCTAGAATATCAAAACTTTGATCCAATCAAAAATTGATAATCCAAACAATTTTAAATCCACCATAATTTTTATTGCGATTGAACAGTGCGATAAAAGTTTCTAAAACAATAAACCACATAAAATCATATAACACATAAACATCATGTAATCCAATATTCATATCATGCTAGGCACATAAACAATTTATATACACACAACATGATCTTAATATTGAAATAATCAACATGAACGGGGCTCTGATACCACTATTGGGTTTCTTAGAAACATGCGCAGCGGAATAAAGCATTTAAAATTTTAATGAAACCCAAAGCCATAGATCCATTCATGTGATTAAGTCAAATACATATAAGATGAATATTAGAAAAACTAACCCTTGATGATTTTGATTTTTAGCTTTTGAACTTGGTGGAGATTTGAAACTTGATCACGAGAGCAAGAACGCGAATCTTGAAGATGATGAACTTCACCCTCTAGCGGTATCCACACCACGAACGAATATCAAGCAACTTCTTGATCTTGGTTGCTAGACCAAATTGTGAAACACACTTTCACAATTGCAAGAACTATATGGAATTATGAATATTCTTGTTCTTCACTTTTGGGATCTTAGAACAAGAAAATAACCTCTCAAAACCTTATGGAGGCACTCACAATAATATGTCTAATGGATGTAAAAAGGATCGTTAAATAGGTCATAATCCTTAACCCTTAAGGACTTAGGAAACCTAAATCTCGTCACCAAATTAGGCATCAAAGTATTCTGGCCGACTTGACTGGCACGGTCGTGCTCACAATCTGGCACGGCCGTGCCATCTAGCCCGCGTGAATTTCAGCCGCCCATCTTGGCACGGTCGTGCTTGTTAATTGGCACGGCCGTGCCAAATATGCCGACAGGTTGCCTAGGTTGGATTTATGGCACGACCGTGCCAAAGCCAAAAAGCTGATATTTTCCATAATTCTCATTTAGTCCTTTATGATCCGTTCTATTTGTGTGTGACCCTCTAGGATTACACTAAGTTGGCAATGGGCTCAAACATAAACCAATAAGATATGATTAGGTTCTAGCAAACCGTCATACCTATCCAAATAGTGTAACTAGATACAATTTCGCATTCCTTTAGAATATGTCACAATCCCTTTGTCCACGATGTCATTGAATACAAGTCATGGTCAAACGGTCAACTTGCTTTGTTCAATACTTTCTCGATTCCGAATATGTTGATAATTCAAATGCTATTGATCCAATCAATCCATTTGAGTCCGGCCGAACATTTCATCAACATCATTCCTTCGATGGGCCCAAGCATGACATCTCTCCGTGGAGGGACAAATCCATTTAGCTTATTATTCTTCCCCACGTGAATCCTATTGTGCCAATCATACACTTTATAACTACCGTGTTAAGGTAGCGTTTGAATATGTCAAACACAATGTTCATCAAGTGGAAGACTATAATAACTTTATGTCTAAAGATTCAAATGACATAACTAATATGAGATATATGTACGACATAGACCATGACATAAATCTCATACAACGGGTCATGTCCAGTACCTTGTTCCAAATAAGTACCCATAAATCTAACATGATCATCCCATGATCATTTAGCCTTTATACTAGTGCTCAACAAGTACTAGGGACGGAGATTATTATCAGTAACATGAACAACAATAATAATCAAAACATCTCTTTATTGATATGAAATAATTGATAACAATTACAACGTTTATTAAACGTGCCTAGGGCACCACTACCAACAGTTTACCGAGCTGGCATGCTGCGCATTTTCTGTCATGATGGTCAGCTACTTTGGGAAGTCCTTTGACAAGATTTTCCCTTCCTAGCTTAGCCAAATACTTGAAGTTCAAATGACTTAAGCGCTTATGCCATAGTCAGTTGCTTTCACTTACATTCTTTGCTACAAAACAGAGATTAGTGATAGAATTTATAGTGGTAAGATCAATAATGTAAACATTAGTCTTACGAGTCCCTGTGAGCAAAGTTAGTCCGGATATTCCATCTTTGATATAGCAGTGCGTTGCAGTGAAGTGACATTCCAAACCTTTATCGCAGAATTGTGATATGGAGAGCAGGTTGTGCTTGAGTCTTTCTACTAGCGCAACTTTCTCAGTGCACATTTTATCTTTTCTGATTCTTCCATATCCAACTATATGTCCTTTGTTGTTATCTCCAAAAGTTACATATGGACCTCTTCCTTCATGCACATCTTCAAGAGCGGTGACATCTCCAGTCATGTGTCTAGAACATCCACTGTCGAGGTACCATATATGCGCTTTAGCTTGTGAAGAGTGCGCAGTGAAGCAGGAGAACTAGAAAATAGACATTAAAAACGCAGGTCCCCTTTATTCTTGGGTCCTAGAGTTAGCATCTTTTGACAACCCACTCCTGTCTGACCTTAGGATTTTTACATCCCTTGGCATTAGGAGTAAATCACAAAAGGCATTCTGCAGCCTTGTGACCTAACCCATCACACACAACACAATGATGTAAGCCACTTATAGATTGGGTTTTTACAAACTCTTTATTTTTCTTTGGCTTAGCATTCTGAACTGGAGCAGTTGAACTAGCTTTGACAAATATCATTTTCTGAGGTTTGGGTGCGTTTTTCTTAAGAATGCGTATCTGGCGTTGAGGCGCATGGCTTTCATGCGCATGACCCTTTTGCGCAGATTTGACATTCGAAGTTGAAGCGTAACCATAGTCAGAATATGAGAAATCGTGCGCAGATTCAACTTTAGCCTTACCCTTGGCTTTACCAGTTTGCTTCTTTGGGTAGACATAATGGAAATTTTGTCTCTGGACTTTCTCCTGTCCTTTACCCATTGAAGCAGAATGATTTGCTTTAGGAATTTCAATAGTTTGCTGTGGTGTAAAATCTTTTCCTCTTTCAGAGCAACCGGCGCATTTAAAGTTGTCACCAGTTGAAAACCCCAAGCCTTCCTTATCTCCACTGGCTTTTTGGGATTCTAGAATTTGATCCATAGTGACACGGGATTTGGTCCACTCATCAGTGATCTTTGTGAGATCAGCTACTTGAGCAGCCAACTCTTCATTTCTTACTTTAAATAACGCATTTTGATCTGTCAAGAAATGGTTCTTTTCAGTAAGAGGAGTCACGCTCTTAATCTGCTCCTTAAGGAGGGCGTTTTCAGATTTTAAAAGAGTTTTCTCCGTCTTAAGCTGTGAAATTCCTCCAATTGATAAGTCTACTGCTTCTTTCATAGAATTAAATCTTTTGATTACCTTTTCAGCTTGTTGAAATACAGACTCGCGTTCAGCAGCAGCGTCATTCTCTTTTACAATTTCAGCAGGAATTTCAAGAGATTCTTTACTCGGAGGCGCAGCTACAAATTTCTTTGATAGGTCTGCTCTGGCAAATAAGTACTTGCCATTCTGTCTGCTTGGAGTCAGATGTCCCATTTCCACCAGTTCTGTGATGGTGAGACCTTTCTTCTAAATAGCACTTGGCGCAGCCTTTGTGTCCATATCGGGATCATTGTCTGAATCGCTATCAGCATCGGCATTGGCCACTAAGCAGAGCAGTCCATCCTTAGAGTCATCATCACTGTCTTCAGTGTCAGTCTCTATCCAAGTCTTTAGTTCCTTTTCTGCGGAGTCTTCTTCAGCAATCATTCCGCGCTGCTTTAATGATCTCTGCGCAGTATTTTTCTTCATGTACTCAAATTTTGGAGTAGGGCATTTTGAAGCAAAATGACCGGGCTTTCTGCAGTTGTAGCAAACCAACTCTTCATCTTTCTTTGAGTCTCTTCCACGAGAGAATTTTGCTGTAGATTTACTTGAGGATCCTGGCTTGGAGAATTTCCTGAATTTTTTAAATCGTTTTACGAACATGGCGAAATCATCATCATCCATTTCAAGTAGAGAGTAAGTAGAGACTTTGTCTGAGGTTTGAGCGGGCGCATGTTCATTTTGCGCAACATAGGAAACAAGTTTTCCTTTCCCTTCAGTCTCGTCAATTCGATCAAGTTTTAGCTCATACACTTTTAAGTTTGCGTATAAGCTGCGCAGTGGCTAAGTATCTAGAAATCCAGAATCTTCCAAATGACTTGCCTTGTGCACATATCTGGAATCTAGCGCATCTAAGAATTGAGAATTGACTTCTTTATTAGTGAATATGGTTCCTAGAGATTTACAAGAGTTTACAACAGCACAGAAGCGATCATAGGTTTGTCTCAAGGTTTCACCATCCTTTCTCATAAAGCAGTTGAATTTTCTTTGCACCACAAATCTTTTGTTTTCCTTGCTTACTTTGTCTCCATTCACTAATCCTTCAATAGCGTCCCATAGTTCCTTTGCAGTTCCATCGCTCACAATTTGATTCTGCGTGGAGAGGTCTAGAGTGCTAAGAATGATGTTTCTAGCTCTTCTATCGTAGCCAACCCATATCTTTTCTTCATCGGTCCATTCTCCTTTGGCCTTCTTGATTGTAGGATTATCCTTATTGGTAGCAGCATCTGGATTGGCCTTCATTGGAATGTAGGGTCCTTCAAGAACGATGTCGTGGAGGATCTCGTCGATAGAAGAAAAATGAGTGAGCATGCAGTGCTTCCAGATTTTGAAGTGATCTTCGTTCAGCACTGAAACATTTGAATAGTTAGCCATTGCCCAAGATTTTGAAGCCATCTTGAATCGGCACCCAAGCTGTTAAGCTTGAAAAACAAAATAAGTTTTATGAAGGTGTTTGCTCTGATACCACTTGTTGGTACCAAAGGGGCAACAAGGGTATGAAAAATGCTAGAGGGGGGGTTAATAGAGTTTTTAAAATTCTTTTCAAACCCTTTTGTAAATCAATGGTTTATGCGCACAGTTCTCAAATAAGCTAAGTAGCACGCAGTGAGAGTGTGAAATGCACAACGGAAGTTTAAGCAGCTACTGCGCAAGAAAAGTTTGCGCAGAGATAAAAACGCACGCGCTAAGTTTTGGCTTAAAGTGTTGGATAAAAAGGATTCTAAGGCAATAAGCAATAACAAACACTGCAACAGTAATAGCAATCTGATAAGATCAAACAAAGCAATAATTCAGAAATGATTAAGCAGGAGATAAATAGCGAGAATAAAGAACAAGCTATTTGGAGAGGTTCGATCGATGAAAGATCTACGTCCTCTACCAAGATGGTTAATCTTGGATTTTCTAATGGAGAGATTTATATTTATGTGAGGAGATTTTACAAGATTACAATGAATCAAAACTCAAATCAAAATCTATTCTATGAAGAACAAATCCTAGACTAAACCGGTGTATCTCAAGAAGCAGGATCTAAATGATCGAAGCTTCAAGAGGTGTGTGTGTGACAGAAATTCTGGGCTCTATGAATCTATGAGATGAAGAGCACGAAGAATTCTGGTGATACAAGGCTTTAGGATCTTGGCAGGATTTTGAAGGTATGAAGGTTTGAAGGTTGATCTTGAATCTGGGAATATAAGCAGCAATCTTCAGAACTTCAAAGATATTAGTAAGCACAAACTCTAGCAACTTGGAAATGAAGATGAGCAGGCTATTTATAGCAGAGAGCTTAAAACTAGCCGTTGGAGCTCTGAGCAAAGACGATGAGCTGGCACAATATGATTGGTGAGCAGATGTCCTTTATAGCCGTTGGGGCTCTGATCAAGGTTGATGACCTGGCATAATATGATAGGTGCGCAGGTGATATAGAGCCGTTGGAGACTGAGCATGAAGACTGATTTCAAAAGCTTCTTCTAGAAGGTTGACAGCTGTCTTTGTTTGAAATATTTCTCTTGAGCGCATCTCCACCGTTGGATCTGCTGAGTGTGCTTGCTTCGTTGTTTCTGCACACCTCAGCACTTTAATAAGCGTATATCTTCAAAGCATTTTCCAAGTTAGGTGATCTGAATGCATCGAAAACTGAGCAAGATAGAATGCTGCGCAGTGGTGTACTGCGCAGAGTAGTCCTGCGCAGAGACTACAGACATGCTTAGATCTTCATTCCTTTTCGCTCCGAGTCCTATATTCTAAGCCTATCGAATAAAATGGACTAAGCTAAAAATTGAAGTCATAAAACTTCTTACATAGGGTTCTAAAGTCCATAAAATATTCATAGGTGATGGTATCAATCAATTCTAACAAGTAGGAGGGTTAATAAATAAGCATACCCAACACCTGCTTAATTCCTAGATCTACAAGAACAACCTTCAAACCTTCATACCTTCAAACTCCTGCCCAGTTCCTAAGCCTTGTATCAACCAGAATTCTTCGTGCTCTTCATCTCATAGATTCATAGAGCCCAGAATTTCTGACACACACACACACCTCTTGAAGATTTGATCATTTAGATCTTCACTCCAAGAAAATGGCTTTTACTGGCATCGATACAGGTGGCATTAAGCTAAAAATGCCATAATATTTATATTTACTGGCGGTTAGAAAATGGTGGCATTGGAGAATCTAGATTTAGTGGCATTTACAAATTCTAGTGGCATTTTGAATTGCAATTTTATAATCATTAAATGCCACTAATTCCCTTAGTGGCATCGATAGAGATGGAATTAGGCTAATGCCACTGGCTAAAAAAATGTCACTAAATTGCAATTAAGTGACATAATTTAATGCCTCTAAAGCTCATATTTCTTGTAGTGCTTACTTCTTGAGATACACCGGTTTAGTCTAGGATTTTCTTCTTCATAGTATAGATTTTGATTTGAGTTTTGATTCCTTGTAATCTTGTAAAAGCTTCTCATATCAATATAAATATCATAGTTAGAAAATCCAAGACTAACCATCTTGGTAGAGGACGTAGATCTTTCATCGATCGAACCTCTCCAAATAGCTTGTTCATTGTTCTTGCTATTTATTTCCTGCTTACTTTATATCTGAATTACTGCTTTGTTTGATCTTATAAGATTGCTTTCTTGTTGCTGTGTTTGTTGTTGCTTATTGCCTTAGAATCATTTTATGCGTCAATCTTTAATCCAAACTTAGTGTGCGTTTTTACCTCCTGCGCAGAGGTTTTCCTGCTTAAAATTCTGCTGTGCATTTCACACTCTCTCTGCGCGCTATACTTAGCCTATTTGAGACTTGTGCGCATAAGCCATTGATTTGCAAAATGGTACGAAAAGAATTTCAAAACAGCTATTCACCTCCCCCTCTAGTTATTTTTATAGCCTTGTTGCCCCTTTGGGACCAACACTATCTATCTCTTCAGAATATATTTTACAAAAAATATCTTTCACATTTATAAATTATCAAATGATCCGTCGGTACTACAAACCCCGTGCTAGTATATACAATATCTATCACGGATAAGTGAGAATAAGTCATCGGACAACCATTTGCCATAAACTCAATTGTGTGAATATATACTCCAATACATATTAAAATGATGGTTTTCTATAAATTTTCAAATACTTTAATGTCATGTTATATGATTAAGATATTTTGTGATTTCAGTAACTTAATTTTAAAAATGAGACTAGCATTATGATACTAATAAAAATAAAAATAAAAATAAAAATAAAAATAAAAATAAAAATAAAAATAAAAATGAGACTATTATTTTAAAACGGAAGGAGTAGTCAATGAGCCTAAGCTCAAACAACATAAATCCTTGCCATTTTACAAGAAAAATTCGTGTTTGATTCTTCTTTGACAAATACTCATATACGGCCGTCTATGCTGTGAGGCGGACCACCCATGGGCCAACCCGCTCTGACCATTTACTGACCCGCCCGCTCCGTCTAGATCTGCGCTTTTCCAGCTCAACGCGTCCTTTCAGCGTACACGTTGGAGCCTAAAAAAAAGAACTCCAATAACTTTAAAATGCAATATCTTGAGATTTTGAAGTCATTTTTTTTAAATACCATTGTGTTCGTCTCGACGATACGAATTAAACTTGATAGATCATGATATGGTTTGAAATTATTTTTTGAAAATCATACTTTTTAACACAAAAAATGTTTGAGCTGCTCGTCGCCTATAAGGTAACAATTTTTATGAAAAAAGTAACAGATTAATCTTAAGAGATTAACACTTTTATTGTGAAAAGTAAAAATGGTTTTGAAGAAAAATTTAAATAATTTGATAGTTTTTTATTGGAGAATGTAATAATTAAAGTGTAACAGAGTGCATATATGATTATAATTTGCTATATAGATGAATGTAACATTTTTATAGAGTAAATGTTACATTTTTTTTCTTTAAAACAAAAGAGTAAGAATTCATGTTCGGTTGCATTTCAATTATTACTTTCTTTAAAAAAAAATAATCAAACTATTTCATTTTTTTCTTGCAAAACAACTGTGTTATATTACAGAATTCTAATTGCTACATTCAACCTTTGTAATTGATAAATCATTAAGTGTTTTACCAATGAAAATTTTCCATTTTTTTTTTGTTGCAAAACTACTATGTTACATTACAAAATTTCAATTGTTACCTTCAACATGTGTAATTGATAAATCATTAAGTGTTCTATCAATAAATTTTCCCCCAAATAAAGGTAACAATTTTATAATAAAATGTAGTTTTTTGTTGTAAATTTTATTTTATTCCAATCCTTTTTGTGCAAACATATGGTTATATTTCATAATAATAATTTTTATATTTCAGAAAGAATGATTACATTTTTGAACAGAAAATGTTGCAATTGAGAAAACAAATTACATTCATTTATTGTAAAATGTAACATTAGTTTTGTATTCAATCTTATGTTATTATTTTATCTATATTTTGCAAAATTATGGTTATATTTCTAAAAAAAACGGTTACATTTTAAAAGAAAATATCACTTTTTTGTTTATTGTAAGTGTTACATTTGTTGACGAGGAAAAAATTGGAGGGAAAAAAAAGGTTGGAAGTGGGGATTAACTATTAAACTATTACATTCATTTGTATAACAAACTTTATTTTATTCTAAGTGTTGCATTAGTGGAATTTCATTTGTGGAAATCTAAAGATATTGCATTTTAAAGTTATTGGAGATTTTTTGTTTTATGATAAGCCACGTAACGCAGGATTGGAGGACCAATGACGGCTGAACGGACGTTGATGTAGGCGGGGCAGGGCAAGTAGAGCAGCGAATGGATGGGCGGGGGCGACCCGTGAATGATCTGTCTCACCCCGTGAGACCGTCTCACGGGAGTCCATTGTCAGAAGAAAAAAGATTGAAAATAACAAGCATGTTCTTGCATAGTAAAATAATAAAATTTCTAAACAAAATTTCTCTTTTCCTTCTCCCCACCCCTCCACACAAAAAGTTAATTTTAAATTTTTCCTAAAATGATAATTTACAATAATTTTTTATAGGATGATGGAGAGAATGGGTAATTATAATGGTTCTGTAAATATTAATGCATGTCACTTTTAAACTAAACTTTTTCTTTTAACATAATTATCACTTTTAGATAAAAATGATTCAAATTACTCTCTTAACCTTTCATTGAAAAATGTTACTATAATTTGTTAGTAACTGTTTTATTGAGAATAATAATGCATGTGAAAAACACTTAAAATATAATGATACTCCCTCCGTCCCGGAGTAAGAGTTATACCCCTCATTTGCACGCTTATTAATAAATATTGGAAGTGATGTAAATGTTGTGAGTGTAAAAGTAAAGTAGGAGAGAGAATGAGTGGGAGAGAATAGTGAATTGATTGGTGTTGTGAGTATAAAAGTAAAATAAAAGAGAGAATGAGTGGGGTGAATAGTAAAGATTCTTTGCCATTTTAAGAATATGACTCTTACTCTGAGACATACCAAAATGGAAAGTAGAACTCTTACTCTGGGACGGAGTGAGTACCTTACTCCTTAAATTTTCATAGGAAAAATTGCAAAAAAAAGTACATGTACGCTTGGAGATTTGTGGATTTGGTACCTAAAGTTATTTTTTTGCATTCAAAGTACCTGAACTAATATTTTGTTACATCCAAAATACCTATTACTAACGACATTCACCTTTTCCAGATAAATGAGATGTATTGTCCGTGTGACTTAGTTTTAAAGGGTAAATCAGGAAAATCGATACAAATTAGAGTGAAAAAACTACCAAAATTTGAATGTAAATCTGAAAATAAAAATAAAAATGCAAGGTAATTATATTAACTTGAGAGAAGTTATATAGTACTCCCTTAATACAATATTAAAGTTTACAAATAACCCCCATCACTTATCTAAACCATATACTCCGTCCGTCCTACTATTAAGACAAATTTTTATTTTGGATGTCTCATTCGAATTAAGGCAACCCAAAAATAGAAGTGTTTTATTTGATGGGACTCACATTCACACTCACAACAACTTCTCATTATTCTCTACCTCACTATTCGTATCCACAACACCTCCACTAACACTTTTTCCTTGATTTCAATGGCCAACTCAAAAATTCTAATTCAGATGGGACGGATGGATTAATTAATATTTCAATCATCCTTAAATAGGTAAGAAACCATTAATTATTTTTTTTGGTACTGAAAAGAACGACCCGACTTGAGGAAACGGGCAGGAAGTCCGGCCTAACACGCCCCGACCTGAGTATCACATACTGAACGAACCCAGGTCGAACCTGGATATCATTAGCTCGTTTGAACCGAGCTGGGAAGTCGTAGCCAAGAGGAACCGAACAAGGATTCCGAAGACAAAACCGTCTCTATTGACTTTCAGCTCGTTGGCCGAGCTGACCACGATAACCAAGATTACTCTAAAAGGGCCCTTCATCGGTGCCCGCGGACACGCCCGACTCGAGGTCGGACCTCGCGGAATGTTTGCTCGGTCATACGAGCTCGGACTTGTATCTGACCCCGCCATGATTGGAAGAATAGGAGGCCAGGCCCAATTCTCCGATGAGGCCCATTAATGACTTCTAGAAGTGTTGCCCTAATACAAACATGATGAGTCATAGATGTGGATAAGTACAAATCCCTACGTTCAAGAAAGGAATCTAGGTGACAAGACATGGATTCTGGGGTATATAAAGCACCCTCATTCAGCTGGAGGAAGGTTAAGCTCTCTAACCTCACTCTTTCTCTCCAGATTTCACACTTAAGCAGACTAACTCATTCTCACGCCGGAAGGCCTTCGCCGGTGAAGCCCCGGCTGAGTTAACGTTTGTTCATCTCTTTCAGGCTAACAGGCATCCAGATATCACTCCGTGGATCCGGCTCAACTGATTGCAATATTTGCACGATCAGTTTGGTTCCATTGCCGGGAACGTAGTCTTGTTAGCCTGAGCTTTTTTCGTTCTGGAGGATATTCCCATCATGGTTTTGGAAAACCCAGAAACCGTTCCCGGAGTCTTCATTGCTCCCGGAGACTCAGAACCTTATCGGCCCGCTCCTTGCCCAAATCCAGAGAACCGCCGCACGACTCGCTCTCAATCCGCCTTGCTGGTGCAACAAAACCCAGGAGTTGCCGGAATCATTACCGCGGTCACCGCCGCCCCGGTGAACGTCTTAAACCCGATTGAAGAGGTTCCCTTCACGGAGAGCCGCCCCATTCATGTAGGCGGCCAAATAGATCGGAGACCCCATCCGATAACTTATGCGCAATGGACGGTCGAAATCCCGCATAATGGAGCCGGAACAAGCGGTGTCAATACTGGAGCGGTGGCTGAACATGCAGCAATGTTGAATCGGAGATTGACATTGCTCTTACAAATCCAAGAAATTTATGATGAGCTGGCAACCCTAGGTCCGGAACATGTCGCCAACCTCCCGGCGATTCCCGTTGTACCCATGGCGCGGGAATATCCACCTGTCATTCCCGTTCCCAGCGGCAGTTTACAAAGGATGAATCAGATCCCACCGACCACTGTAGGCGCGCACAATCCGAACGAGCAGGAAGAAACCTCAGGAGCCAGGAATGCGGCACCCCGAGGGCCGAGCCTCATGGAAGAAAGAGAGCATTACAAAGAACGGCCTGGAGATCAACCACCTCGATTTCCTCATACCTCTCATTTGACACACAGGAGAAACGAGGAAGAAATTTCCAGATCGGGAAATAGAGAGACCCTCGATCCTCTGATCATGGATTTATAGAGGAGAATGCATGAGATGGAATCTAGCAGGAAAAGTACCAAGAAGATTTCTAACACGATGGCCCCGTTTTCTCGGTGGATCTTGGAAAGCCCTCCTCAGCCTTATCTTAAGCTCCCCTCGTTGACCAAGTACACTGGGTCAGAGGACGCCCGGGACCACGTGCACACTTTTGAGGCAATTATGGCTTTGGTCTCCCATGACGATGACGTTCTATGTAAAGCGATGGTCAGCACCTTAAATGGTCCGGCCCTAGCTTGGTTCAGAGCTCTTCCGCCTGGTAGCATCGACAGTTGGGAAAATTTGAGAAGTAAATTCATTGAAAACTTTTCAACAGCGGGCGAACACAAGAAACGACCAACTGATCTAGCGAATGTGAAGCAGGGCGAAACGGAGTCGTCTATGAGTTTTTACCAAAGATTTAGAGATCTGGCCGAACAAATTGAAGGATTGACGGATGATATGGTTATGGTATGCTTCACTGCAGGCATGAGAGCTTCTCAACTGAAGTTTGAGTTTGAAATAAGGCCTCCAGAAACAAAGGGAGACTTATATGAGCGAGCATATCACGTAGCTCAGGCCGAGCTAGCGGATAAGCGAACCTCGAAGGAAGGAAAGGCAAAGGCCAAAGAAGAATCAGGAAGAGGCAACGAACGCGAATCCAAGGAATCAAAAGAAAGTGAGTCAAGAAGGGGCAAGAACCGAACCAGGAGTACTGAAAGGAAGGAGACCAATGAGGAGGCTTTCACTCCGCTGAACAGATCCCACAAGGAAATCATGAATTTGATAGAGATGTTCCCCCCTCGTCCCATGGTGGGAAACGAGGAAGGGAGAAGGGATTCGGGAAAATGGTGTGCCTTCCACAAGGATTTTGGGCACGAGACGGAGAACTGCCTGTCATTAAAGAGAGCCATTCAGCAGAGAGTGGATCAGGGAGAATTGGATCGTTTCATCAAAAGAGATGGTAAGCGAGGCCGCGACGCCAGAGGCCATGATACCAAGGAGAATTACGAAGACCGACAACGGCAGGAGTGACCACCCAGGAAAAGGATTGGGGTGATCCACGATGAAGCCCTGTCGATCACTGCCTTGAAGAATCAAATCTACAGTCTTAAAAAGGTACCCTTTGTGCCAGCCTGGAACAATAAAAGGGAGGAAACCATCTCCTTTTCCCCAAACGAGCTCGCGGCCAGTAAAATAGCAAGAGAACAATCCATCATTCTGGAGGGAAGAATTGACAATTGTGAAACGAGCCGACTTCTGGTGGACACCGGAGCTGCCCGGGATATCTTGTATTATAGATGCTTCAAAGAAATGGACTTGTCCGATAGCATGCTGACCCCCTATACAGGTTGGTTGGAAGGGTTTACAAATCATAAGGTGGATGTCAAAGGGACCGTGAGCCTCCTCGTTGAGATAGGTACTTCACCTTATAAGGTCCAGGAAACGATCACCTTCATGGTCATTGGTGTGGCGAGTGATTACCATGCTATTTTAGGGATCCCGAGCCAAGTCAAGCTTGGGATGGTTGTTTCTTTACCTCACCAGCGAGTCAAGTTTCCAACTCCGGCCGGAGTGGGCTGTCTGCGGAGCCGAGCCCAGGAATTTCTGGAGTACCTGATGGAAACTAGGAAGATGAAGAGAAAGCTCGAGCAAGACTCCGTTGGAGTCGAGGTCAAAGCAAAAAGAGCGTCGGAGACAATGCTGGTCGGTGCAGTAAGCGAGATCAAAACGGATGAAGAGATTGAAAAGGAGCTGAGGATCGTGAAGAGCAGCATGATCGGTCTCATAAAGAGCGAGGCCCCCACTTTGGCCGGTGAAGACGTGGAAAGAATCACAGACATAATTGTAGACACCCTCCAATTCAGAGAAGGGCCCGAGCTCAAGCCGATCGACGAGCTCGAGGAAATTCCGATCAACCCCGAGTCCCCAGAACAGGTAGTCAAGATTGGGAAGCAGCTGTCCCAAGACGAACGGGCTAACTTGATCACCCTTTTGAAGGCGAGCTTAGATGTATTCGCCTGGAAAGTTGAGGACATGAGAGGGGTTAAGGAGGAGATAGCCGTACATGAGCTCTGCCTCGACCCAAGCGTGAGGCCAATTAAACAGAAGCGCAGGATTTTTTCACTTGACAAACAAGTAGCCATCAGGGAAGAGGTGAGCAAGTTACTACGAGCCGGGATAATTAAGGAAGCTTACTACCCATCTTGGCTAGCTAACGTTGTGATGGTCAAGAAAGCCAACGGCAAGTGGAGAATGTGTGTTGATTTTACCGACCTCAACAAATCTTGCCCGAAAGATTGCTTCCCGCTCCCCAGAATAGATAAACTCGTCGATTCCATAGCCGGTCACAAAACACTCAGTTTCTTGGACGCTTACTCGGGCTATCATCAAATTAAGATGGCCGAGCAGGACATCGAGAACACGGCTTTCCAAACAAGCGAAGGGACCTACTGCTTCAAAAAGATGCCGTTCGGCCTCAAAAACTCAGGGGCCACCTACCAGAGAATGGTGAATCAAGTCTTCAAAAACCAGCTTGGGCGGAACATGGAAGCATATATAGATGACATGGTCATCAAGACAAGGGATGGGGACCACTGCACAGACCTGCGGGAAACTTTTGGCAATTTGAGAGCCAATGAGATGAAGCTCAATCCGAGCAAGTGCGTTTTTGGTGTCACGGCAGGAAAATTCCTCGGCTTCATGGTATCTCAAAGGGGCATTGAAGCAAACCCCGAAAAGATAACTGCGTTACTCACTATGAAAGAGCCGGTCTCAGTCAAAGAAGTTCAGAGGCTAAACGGACGGGTGGCAGCGTTGGGTCGTTTCATAGCCAAGTCGACGGAAAAATCATTACCGTTTTTCAAGGTTTTGCGAGGAGGAAAAGAATTTCAGTGGACTGAGGAGTGTTCCTCAGCTTTCAAGCAATTGAAAGAATATCTGAGCCGTCCCCCCTTGCTCAGTAGCCCTTCTTCGGGAGACACCTTGTACGTATATCTCGCTGCCACAAACAGGGTGGTCGCTGCCGTGTTAACCAGGAATGACAATGGAATCAAGCCGGTTTTCTATACAAGCAAGGCTCTCAACGATGTAGAGTCACGGTACTTCAACGCCGAGAAGCTGGCGTATGCTCTGGTAGTGGCCGCCCGCAAATTGAGGGCTTATTTCTCAGCCCATCCCATAGTGGTGTACACTAACGCACCCCTTAGGAAAATTCTGCACAAACCAGACAGCTCGGGAAGGCTCTTGAATTGGTCGACCGAACTTACCGAGTTCGATATCTCTTTTCAACCGAGAAAAACGCTCCAGGCACAACCATTAGCAGATTTTATGGTTGAAACTATGTTTAGCAGCGAACAAGAAGCTTCATCCACCAACGACCACCGGATCGAGAATCTCAATGGCTGGCATATGTTCACGGACAGATCGGCGTCAAAAAGCCATAGCAGGGCTGGGGTATTGTTGATCGAACCAGAAAACGGCCTCACTGTTGAAAAAGCCTTGCGGTTCAAGTTTCCAGCCTCTAATAACCAAGCTGAATATGAAGCTCTCATAGCCGGTATTGACTTGGCCAAATCGATAGGAGTAAAGAACTTGAAGGCTCACACGGATTCTCAACTCGTTGTTAATCAGTTGAAAGGAGAATACGAGACCGTCAACCCGGTATTGTCCCGATATAGAGATCTCGTTGCAAAGTTGGTGGATGGATTCGAGTCTTGGCAGATTGAGCAGATCGGTAGGAAGGATAACGCACGAGCTGATATGCTGTCAAAATTGGCTACTATGGAAATGGGAGAAGCTAATCAGTTAAAATGGGTCGAGTTTTTGGAACGGCCCGCAATTGAAAGAGTTCAGATCATGGAACTAAACGAGGTTTTCTCCGATACGGACCTTGCCAATTGGATCGATGACATGAAAAATTATATCGAGAAGGAGGAACTGTCGTTAAACACCGAGAAAGCAAAGGCGATCAAAAAGAAAGCCCCACGCTTCATAATTCTGGAAGGGAACCTGTACAGGAGGTCGTTCGTCAAGCCCCTTTTGAGGTGCGTACCTCCAGCACAAACCCAAAGTTTGCTAGAAGAGGTACACGAGGGAATTTGTGGCGGCCACCCCGGTGCCAGAACCTTGGCGGAAAAAGTAATCACCTTGGGCTATTACTGGCCAAATTTGAGAAGGGAGGCAGTAGAATATGTCAAAAAATGTGACAAGTGCCAAAGATATGCCGACCTCCCCAGGCTGCCTGCTACCGAGCAAACCCCAGTCGTGGCATGCTGGCAATTTCACATGTGGGGGATAGATTTGGTCGGACCTTTCCCACTGGCCCGTGGGAAGTTCAAATTTGCAGTAGTAGCTGTTGATTACTTTACAAAATGGATAGAGGGCAAACCATTAGCTGAGATAACCGAGGAAAATGTACTGAATTTTGTCCATGATCAGATTTGGTGCCGATTCGGGGTACCCAAACACATTGTTTCGGATCGAGGACTCCAATTTTCAGATGCTTTCACTGCTGAGTGTGCCCGGCTAGGGGTTAAACACACCAAGTCGTCGGTCTCCCATCCTCAAGGTAACGGCCAGGCTGAGGCAGCCAATAAACTTGTGATGCACGCGTTGCATAGAAATCTAACTGGGAGAGCAGGAAGATGGGTCGATGAGCTCCCTCTAGCTCTATGGGCCGTTCGGACAACCACCAGAGGCCCCACGGGTGAATCCCCATTCGCGCTGACTTACGTCTCAGAGGCCATGGCTCCAGCCGAGTTAGCAATACCCACAGCTCGGGTCGCGTTCTTTGACGAAACTAAAAATGAGGAAAGAAGAAGGATCGATCTGGACTTGATCGATGAAAAAAGGCTAGAAGCTCACTTGAGATCTGTGAATTACAAGCAAAAAACGAAGAGGTACCATGATAGAAGGGTGAGAAAGCGAGTTTTCCAAGTAGAGGACTGGGTACTGAGAAAGATCGAAGACACAAGCCGAAAAGCTCAGCAAAACAAGCTCTCCCCAAACTGGGAAGGTCCCTTCGTCATAACCCGGATTGTTCGCGACGGGACTTATATGCTGAGAACCCCTGAAGGGAAAGACCTAAAAAATCCCTGGCATTCCAATAGCTTAAGGCGATATTATCATTAATATCCCCTCGTTTTGTATGATTTCCAAGGATAGCCCTTTTCGGGCACTTGATTCCTGTATCAGCTCGTTTATATATTGAAATCACGCCGGAATTCGTTTATCTCAATGTATGAATTTTTACGCTTTAACATTGAACTCGTCCTGAACGAGCTAAGCCTTGTCTTGAACAAGCAAACCTGAACTCGTCCTGAACGAGCTAAGTCTTGTCTTGAACAAGCAAACCTTGAACTCGTCCTGAACGAGCTAAGCCTTGTCTTGAACAAGCAAACCTGAACTCGTCCTGAACGAGCTAAGCCTTGTCTTGAACAAGCAAAACCTGAACTCGTCCTGAACGAGCTAAGCCTTGTCTTGAACAAGCAAAACCTGAACTCGTCCTGAACGAGCTAAGCCTTGTCTTGAACAAGCAAACCCTGAACTCGTCCTGAACGAGCTAAGCCTTGTCTTGAACAAGCAAAACTTGAACTCGTCCTGAACGAGCTAAGCCTTGTCTTGAACAAGCAAAACTTGAACTCGTCCTGAACGAGCTAAGCCTTTTCTTGAACAAGCAAAACTTGAACTCGTCCTGAATGAATAAGACTTCAACAAGCAGCCTAAAGCGAAAAAGGTACACGGTATTCCACAAGAAAGAACAATTACAAAGGTTCATACTAATAACGAGGTCAAGAGCCGACCTCGGGGGGCATACAAAAGAAAAAGAAAAATAATTAAAATTATTACAAGGGTGGAGATTCATCCTGGGCTACCTCGCCCTCGGCCACGGACCCCTCAGCTCCGACTTCTTCTGGCACCTTATCGGCCTCAGCACGCTCCCGCTCTAAGGCACGGCGAGCTAAGACCGTGTCCACATTGACATCCAAAAGATCAGGCCTAACCCAGACCTCCAACTTATCTTCCTCATCTTCACAATCAAGCTGACCCAATTCCTCTTCGTTAAAAGGAATCATAGCATGGGCAGCCCGAGTTTCTGGATTAAATTGGGGAAGCTCGATGAGATCGGCGATGATTTCAGGATCCTTGGGGAGGTAGCCATGGCCATAAGCATCGCTAATGCCGTGCCTGTGACCCGTCTCAAAATAAGGCATGGCTTTTTCTAGCACTTTCGGAGCAAAAGCCTCGGTCTGCTCATACCGATCAATAATGGCTTGCTCGTTTAGAGAGGTGCGTTGGGTCACCTCGGCTTCAGCTTTGAGCCGCTCGTTTTCCTCTTCAGACAAACGGAGGCGCTCAAGGATCTCCGTATTGCGCCCTGCCGCCATCTTGACCTGATCTTCAAGGTCATTGATACGAGAACGACCTGACACCACCACCGCCTGAGCCGTCTCTATCTCTTTATCCTTGACGGACAGGATCCTCTCTAGCTCAGCCACCCTCGTTTTCAACGAAATAACCTCATCAACATGAAGAGCAAGCTCTTTTTCCTTGGCCACTAACGCCTCTGCCTTCTCCCTGGCTCGGGATTCAAGTTCCTCGCCACTCCGAGTAAGGTGGAGACCAAGCGTGGTCATCTAAAAAACAATAATAAGTTTCCTTAGACAAATCCGATACAAGTAGAGCGCAATAAACCAAGCCAAAAATCCGTACCTCACTAATAAGCAAGCCAAGGCGACCGCCGCACAGAGAAGAAGACGATTTCTCCTTCGCAAGATCCTCAAGATGATCAAAATCGGCTGCTCGGCGAAGCACGGCGCGACCAAACCTGACTTTATACCCTTTGCGGGCATAAAGGTTCAAACCTCTAAACAAAGTAACGTTGCCAAGCCGATCAGCCAGCTCGTCAACCTCCTCACTACTCTTCACACCCTCCAAATCCGCACGAGTAATTTGAGCTCGGGGGGCCGACCTCTTCGAAAAAGGAACATGGTCAGCGGCTTCCTCTGTACGCCCCCTCTTCTTTGTAACATCAGAAATGTGCCGAGCTGGTGCCTCTTTTTCCGTTGAAGATGAGGGTATGATGTTGGAAGTACCGGATCTCTTCTCAGTAGAAGCTTTAGGACCCCCGGCATTCCTCTCTTTCTCACCATCGGTAGAAATTAGAGGGACAGAAGAAGGAGCTTTCTTCGAGAGTTCAGACTGCCGAGCCCCCGTCTGTGCTTTGGCGACCGAGGACGAGGTCGACTTGTTCAGAGTCTTCAATTGACGGAAGGAGGGAACCTTTTTCTTGCTCGCGGCCGCAGCCAGGTACTGCTCTCCGTGTGAACTCATCGCTGCAACAAGAACGAGCGACGTTAAGAACACGAGCACAATAAGGAAACAACAACAAAAAACAAAACAGGTAATCACCCCCAAAATGCTCAAAGGAGCGACAATGTTCGACCGAGCTCAAGCAAGCGAAGCAATCTGTTTCAAACGAGCATTCCTCGTGAACCACCCAATCTGGATAACATCGACCAGGAGCAATGGTCACCAAGGGCTCAACCCCCTCTGAAGTAAAGCCATGAAGGCCGGCGCGAGCAAAATACCGGGGCCTTTTCTCTAACTTGTCCCAGTTTACCACCCATTCTCGATCCCTTTTTGGGGCCACGAGCTTCTTCAATGCTTTCTCTAAATTAGCCGACCACTCAGGTTCCCATAGCCCTGATAAACGAGAAAGTTCACCTTGGGAGCATAGAAATTCCCATCCTTTCCTGCTCTCGATAAGCACGATATGATTGGCAAAAGTATTTATTTTGCTAGGGAAAGAACGAAGAAGGTGAGGAGCGTTGGGATTAGCACCTACACTGAGGGTATGGTACGGTGGCTTACCAAACCGGTTCTTAGTTCGGGAGATCCTAAAAAAATTCTTAAATACATGAACATTGGGCTCATAACCGAGATGACGGCAAACGACCAAAAAACTATTCACCGTCCTCACCGTATTGGCCACGAATTGAAGAGGGACAGAGCAAGTGCCCGTCAAAAAATTATTAATAAAAGGATCCAGGGGAAGACGGAGGCCGAGTTCAAATTGGCCAACGAAGAAAGCCACCTTTTCTTTATTTTGCATTAGATCGACCACGGGGACACTGCCCTGAGGAACGTAGGAAATACGATAGTCATCCCTACTTATATTATACTTATCGTACATGTTATATACAAATTGTGCTTGTACAACAGTGGGGGGGTGGAAGAACCAAGCCTTGGCCCTCTAACGAGCTCTCAAAACCTAGTGTCCGGGCACTAGTGGGATGAGCGACGCGAAGCAGTTCCCTCTCTATATACTGGAAATTATAAGCGTCGTCATCCTCTCCAACGAGATCAGTCCCCTCGCTCTCTCGAGAATCCAAAGTGTCTTCTAGGAGAAGAGCCGGTCTGGAAGATGTCGCGTCCTCGGTATACCGAACTGATACAGGCTCTACGTCGTATACAATGTCCTCCTCGGACCCAGGATCACTTATTTCTTGTTCAACTTCAAGCCCCAACTCATCTCCAGATAGATGATCGTTCTGAGAGTCGGAAGCCTCATCACTGAAAGCCATATCTGCAAGAAGAACATGGGGGCCAGACCCCAAGTTAGAAACCAAGGTGGAGCTCGTTGGACGGTCAGACCCCTCGCCTATTCGAGACCCGGACTCTATGCAAGTGAGAGGGGGTTTCTTCCCGACAACGTAATAGTTGATTATGTGGTTGATCAACTCGTTATAATACTCGAAGAGAATGACACTGGGGTGCTCGGGGCGCATCCAATCTTCACTGCCAACATAGGGCCACCTCAAACTGCCATCAAGCCCATATGCGTTCAAGATCTCCCTGACCTCTCCCAAATCTAACTTCCTTCAACCACCGACGATACTACGGTATATCAAGTCCGTACGATCATGAAAGCAAAACGAGGAACCTCCAACCACTTTCATGAACTCCGGCGTCATTTCTGGAGAAGTCATGATGAGCGCTTAATGTATGACCGCTACCGCCGGAAAATTTAAAGTTATCGCCGAAAAATTTAAAGCTATCGCCGGGAAATTTAAAGTTCTCGCCGGAAAATTCAAGTTCTCGCCGGGAAAGTTAAAACTTTCACCGGAAAACTCAAGTTCTTGCCGGAAAATTCAAAATTGACTAACGAAAAACCAGATTTCCAACCAAAAAGCACGAAAAGGAAAGAATATACCAATATAACAAAAGTTGAGGACGAGAGTATACCTGTATTCGAAGTTTTGAACAAGAAGGCCAGAAAGAATCAAAAGGTCGTCGTCGGCGTCGTCGGAACTTAAGAAGTTTGCTGGAAGTTACTGAAGGCGAGAAGGAGGAAAAAGGGAGAAATAAGGGTTTTTATAACCCCCTTCTTTACAAAAAGTTCGCGGGTCGACCCGAACCGATCCGGTATCCATTGATTCAAACGGGCCGCATTTAATGCACTGTACCTTCCCTAGACGCGTGCCTGCACCCCTAGGCTAGGTAGGATGACGACGGCGCCTGGCATAGAAGACTGGAACCGTCCCATCACACCACCACGTCCTTGATGCGTTACAGCTGTACCCCCAGTCGCTCCTGATGCCACGTGTCCCTTCAACTATTCCTTTTTATAAGCTTTAAAGAGCAAACCACATGGATCGCCTTCCTGGATCTATGATTCCCACTTTCGTTACTCTCAACTGGGAATCATGGGGGCCACTGAAAGGAACGACCCGACTTGAGGAAACGGGCAGGAAGTCCGGCCTAACACGCCCCGACCTGAGTATCACATACTGAACGAACCCAGGTCGAACCTGGATATCATTAGCTCGTTTGAACCGAGCTGGGAAGTCGTAGCCAAGAGGAACCGAACAAGGATTCCGAAGACAAAACCGTCTCTATTGACTTTCAGCTCGTTGGTCGAGCTGACCACGATAACCAAGATTACTCTAAAAGGGCCCTTCATCGGTGCCCACGGACACGCCCGACTCGAGGTCGAACCTCGCGGAATGTTTGCTCGGTCATACGAGCTCGGACTTGTATCTGACCCCGCCATGATTGGAAGAATAGGAGGCCAGGCCCAATTCTCCGATGAGGCCCATTAATGACTTCTAGAAGTGTTTCCCTAATACAAACATGATGAGTCATAGATGTGGATAAGTACAAATCCCTACGTTCAAGGAAGGAATCTAGGTGACAAGGCATGGATTCTGGGGTATATAAAGCACCCTCATTCAGCTGGAGGAAGGTTAAGCTCTCTAACCTCACTCTTTCTCTCCAGATTTCACACTTAAGCAGACTAACTCATTCTCACGCCGGAGGGCCTTCGCCGGTGAAGTCCCGGCTGAGTTAACGTTTGTTCATCTCTTTCAGGCTAACAGGCATCCAGATATCACTCCGTGGATCCGGCTCAACTAATTGCAATATTTGCACGATCAGGTACATAAGAAACCATTAATTACACGGACAGAAGTAGTACTTTGTTGCCTATTATTATTAAGTGGATGGAGGGTACAACTTTCAATACTTTTATGGGAGCACGTGCCAATCACTTTTACGAGTATTTGTTCCTTTCAAGTTCACCACATTTGTCACCATCCTATTTCCCTATCCCTCTAACATTTTCCACACTTTCAACCATCATGCGCGTGGAACACGCTCTACATACACCAATAACCTCTTCCAAATTGTACCCGACAAATTATAAATAAGCTTTCTACCAAACAAATAAATAAAGCAGACAAAGTTCCAATTTACTTAGACTACCAGCAATGGTTTCATGCACCAAAAAAAATTCAACACCCACTTTTAACACTTTATCCTATCCACCTCATCTTTCATACACCCCTTTCATTTCATACAAACCCCCTACAATGGTAAGTTGAAAAAAAAAAATCATCTCCCTCCCACTCATCATTCTATACCCCACTACTTTTATATCTTTTTTATTTTTTATATATTCTCTATTTTTATGATTAGTAAAATAATAATAATAATAATTTATAATTAAAATAATATTTTACACTATTTTTTTTTTGCAATTAAATAATTGTACAAAAAATAGGGAAAAAAATGCTGAATTTTGGCCCCAATTTTTTTTATGCTCAAACAATTGAAATAAAAAAAAAAATCCGAAATTAAAAGGACTAATGAGTGAGAGACACGTGGCCAACACAAGAGAAAAAAAAAAAAAAAAAAAAAAGCGCCCCTCCTGCATCACACGCGCCCTGTCGGGCGGTGTGGTGCACGCGCCACACGCCCAGCCAATGACAGCCCGCCACGTGTAAAAGTTGCCAGCCTCCCTCTCCATTTCAACCGGTATGAAAAAATTCATACCCAAAATTCAACCCCCAAATTTCATACACCCCCACAATGGTTTCATACACCTCCCCCCAACTTTCATACACCATTTCATACCCCCATTGTGGATAGCCTTAAATAATACTCTCGGTCCGTTTCAAAACATTTGTGTCTTTAAACTTTTTCACATATATTAAGAAATAGAATTTATGCATGTTAAAAAGACACATTTACCATTATCAATTTTCTAGGTTTTTAAATGCTATCACAAGAGATACTTTCACCATCATTAATAAAGTATTGAGATAAAAGGGTAAAAATGCCTTGATAATAATAAAGTGATAAATATTTTAAAACAATTTTTTACTCCTAAAGCGACAGGTATTTTGAAACGGATGGAGTACTCGTAAGTTAAGCATTCAAGTTTTATCTCAAAATAATTGTAGTTTTGTTCTTACCTAAGTATTTTTAGCATTAATGTTTACCAAATACTCCCTCCGTCTCAGTTCACTTGACACTTATTTTCATTTTGATCTGTTCCAGCTCACTTGACACTTCACAAAATAGCCTACTTTTTATAATTTTATATTCAATCTACCTCACCACTCATTCGCTCTCTTCATTTTTTACCATTTAACTTATTCAACCAACACTACTATTTACTCCACTGATTCACTCTCTTCATTTTTTACCACACATTTTCCTTATTTTAGTCGTTTTCCTTAGTTATTGTGCTTACCTCTTGGGTGTCAAGTGAGGTGGGACGGAGGGAGTATATCTTTATTTATGATATTATAGTTATCATTGTAAAAGAATTTAATAGCCTAAATAATTAAATTGTTTTAAAAGTAGTATCGTCTATTTCCCATGTACTCCCTATGTCCCACCTCACTTAAGACTTATTTCCATTTTGGGCCGTCCCACCTCACTTGAGACTCCCCAAAATAGTCATCCTTTTATAATTTTATATTCAATCTACCCCACCCACTCATTCTCTCTCTTCATTTTCCACCATACAATTTATTCAACCAACCTACTTTTAACCCCACTCATTCTCCTCTCTCCTCATTTTCTACCACACATTTTCCTTAGTTTATTCATTTTCTTTAGTTATCGTGCCCACCTCTTAGGTCCCAAGTGAGGTGGGACGGAGGGAGTATTAACTATATACTCCCTCCGTCCCATTTTAAGAGTCAAAAAAAATTTTGGTTCAAAAATTAAGAAAGAAATGTTTTTATTATAAAATATAGCAAGTGTGGTAGAGTGTTGTGAGTATAGAAAGTGAGTGGGAGAGAGAAAGTGGGGTAGGGAATGGTTAATGGATAGTTGTTGTGTGTATGACATTTAGGGCCCACAGAATAAAGAAGTATATTTTATTTTTATTTTTTTGAGATTTTGACTCTTAAAATGGCACGGATGGACTATTAACTACACTTCTTAATATGTAGGAGTATCTGCAAGTTTACAACTACAAATGTTTTAAAACGGAGGGAGTTGTACTACTAGCTTGCATCATTTGCTCCGACATAAAAATAAAAATAAATATTCACTTTGTTAATAAATGTTCAAAAAAAATATTTTTGAATATTTCCATTTTTATACTCCACTGTCTCAGAATAAATGTTTACGTTTTTTATGGCGTACGAAAGAATTTTAAACAATAACCTAAGGTTATTTATATTAAGAAAACATTAAAAATTATTATTGATAGTAGTTATGATGGTGTGTCCATAACAAGTTTTATAATTTTATTAAGATAACCAAATCAACATAAATTTATTGCGCAAAGTTCATTTGTACAAACTTACAAAAAGGGTGAGAAAAGGAGTACAATTTAGTGGGAAAATACATATATATTCTTTTTGAAATTCTCTTTTTAAACATTTAGTTTTGCAAATATAAAGAGGTTAGAGAAAAACTTGGTAAAATAATATTATTTTTAAAATATTCACTTTGAAACAAAAATTTCTTGAAATTTGAACATTCATATAGGGTCATAGAGAAGTAGTATATACACCCTCCGTCCCACCACAAGTGAGACTTACTTCTTCGTCCGTCTCACTAGGGGTGTAAATGGTTCGGTTTGGTTCGTATCGGCTATTTTAGAAACCGAACCACTAATCATCGGTTAGGGAAAATTTCAGACCGAACCGAACAACGTAAAAGTTCAAACAAAACCAAACCCCGCCGTGGTTTGGTTCGGTTTGGTTCAAACCGCGGTTCAGTAATGTGGTTCAGACTGCGGTTTAGATTGTGGTTTTTATAGTGGTTCAAACCACCCACTACAACAAAAATGCCCTTTCACAACCTTTAAAAAACGCTGTTATACATATTCTGCAACGCTTTATGAAACGTTGTGATATCCACCGTTGTAATAGGTCTCTATTTTTACAACGTTTTAAAAATGTTGTAGAAAACGTTGTTGCACCTACAACGTTTGTCAAAACGTTGCACTACCTAGCTAAGACAACAATTAGTAAACGTTGTACAACGTTTGTACAAAAACGTTGTTATAGGTCTTTAGTACAACGTTCTTTATTGGCTATTGCCACTACATAATATACTCATCCACTACATATGCTTAATTTTAGGAGAATTAATAAATGTCATGACACAATTACCCCTTAAACACTTACCTTTTTTTAAATATCGAATACATTTCCAATTCAAATCACTTAGATAAAATACTATTTATTTTACAAACATTATTGGACCAATATAGCCATTGATATTCATTATAATTATAATTTTTTTAAAATTATTTTTTCAGCAAATATTATTTGACCAATATATTCACTAATGTTAATTTAGATTTTTGTCAATTTTTTTCTTTATCACCAAAATATTTCATTGTAGTTATATTCATATAAGTGTGATTTATATGACATAAATTTTAATATGGCTAGAAAATATATTTTATAAAATAAAAGTTGGTAACATGCACTTTGTTTTTATATAAGTATCTACGTAATAATTATATCTATATTTGGTATAAATAAAAAGAAAATAAAAAAATTATGAAATTTTAAAAAATCAAATAAATCATAAATTTTTCAGTGTAAATCTATTAATTTGCATTTTATTGTAAATTTAAAAACATGATATGTTGATTTTTTATTTTTTTAATTATAATTAATTGATTCAAGTAGTAAACTATGTGAGATATTCATTAACAAGTATGATAAAATAATAATAAAAAAACATTTCTTTAAAAGTAATTGATTTGTTTAGTATGATAAAGGTAAAACATGATATGGATATGTTTAGTTATTTTTTTTTTTATCAAATATAATGGATCAATATAAGTATCTCCTTAAATTACTCAATCAACCCCTCAAATTACAAAGGACAATTGCATAAATTTATAAAAATTGTAGTGGATAAACAAATATTGTAGCGGCTTTAGCCTTTCCCAAAAGAAAATCCGGAAGAAGAATAATTTTTAACGAATAAAGAAGCCGAATGAAGTGAACACACTGAAATTTTTTGTCAAATATGTTTCTCAACAAATACAACACGTGGTGAAATGAATATTGAATAAGATGCAAAATGAGATTTAAGAATGATATAATGTAATGTGGTTTTTCTATTTTTTAAATATTTCAAAGGTGGATGTTACTTAACGTACAAAAATATGACTAATATATATGGTCTGACGGTTCGGTCTCGTGGTTTCGTTTGGTTTGGTTCGCTCTGATTTGGTATGAAGTGGTCAGACCACAAACCAAACCGAACCACGAGGTTTACCAATTTTTGAGACCAAACCAAACCACTCGTGCTTGAAAACCGAACCAGACCGTATAGTTTGGTCCCGTTACGTCCCAAACTGCGGTCTGGACCGAACGACTGACACCCCTACATCCCACTACAATTGAGACTGCTCTAAATAACAAAGTTTTTTGAAAAATTTATTCAATATATCCCACTTATTATCACAACAACAATGTACTTAGTTTTAAACAAAGAAACACTCAAAAAAAAAAGTTGATACAAATATTACGAGACAGAAGAAGGATTTGTTGGACCCTACGTTACGCAACGAGTAGATTAAACAAGTAATCAAAGGGGGCAATCATGTTTTTAACAATGTAATTGTAGTAAACCAACAACGAACGATACAAATAAAATTGAGCATGCTTGACAATAAGAAATCAAAGAGAAAGCGAGAACACTTATCAGGTAGATCGAGTCGCCTGAATAAGACTCTCCTAAGAGAAACTATTGCTTCCTACTCGTGGAATTTCAGATACTGGTATATTCCTACGAGGATAAAGCGGTCTCAAGATTAGTACCCAAAACTGCGCACACGGGTACAGATCCACGTGCGGCTGTTATGGAAAATAACGACAATCTTGAAAATGACAGAAAAATTAAATGCAAAATGGGGACCGATTTTAGTCGAGGCTTGTGTTGGACACAATCTCCGTAAAAAGTAATTGCCACGCACTGGAGCTAACGGTTACTAGCAATCTTCTCGTAAGATGCAACGACTTTAACTGTTGTTAATAGGAGCACTCCAAATTAACGACCTCGGCGAACAAATATAAGTATTTGGAACTTCTGGACTTGAAGGGAATTTAATGCTTCAAGATGCTCACTCTAACTTGATATGGGAATACTTAATCACTGAATGATTGGAATGAGGAAATGACCATCCTGGAGGGGCTATTTATAGTTTCTGAAGAGTCACAGGGACCCGTTGGGGAATAGGCACAATTTAGAACAGATCAATTCTGGCTGTTGGATCACACCTGATCGAGGAACTAGATTCAGCGAACCGGCCCCGATGCGTACGTGCGAAGTGAAAATTGCGCCCTAAACCGTCCATCACGCGCTTCGCGGGTCATGGGTGAATTTTGAGCTAGCCCAAAATTAACCCAATTTACCACTAGCTTGCATGGTTTTCCAACCAATGTGGGATATATGGCTTTCCATATTTCCAACTCTTCATAAACTCATTTCAGGTTGCACACTTTGAGCATTAATTTCTCATTCACCCGGAAATGGTTTTTAGCAAATAAATGTATTTTCCTAATCTACACTATATATAGATTTAAATTTAGGAACTTATTTTCATTTACACAAAATGAAACTATTTTGAAAATTGGGTCAAAATATGGTCAAACCACATTTCTCAAAACCCATTTCCAACAGCGGCTGCTATCCCTCTTCACCCGAGTCTCTCATAATTTCACCATTGATTAAGGATTGTAAAACCATAAGAAAAGAGTATTAACCCATAGAAACCGACATAGATGAATCGAGGCAAGGACAAGGACCGAGAGAATCACCAGAGAAAGATGCAATGTACGGCTTATGCACTACCTTACCTTCTGCACTCAATCTCCTATTCTCTCTCCGTGTCTTGCCTCCACTAAAGACTCATTCTTGGTATATGGAGGTATGGAAGATGATCTCGTTATAAATGGTTACACAGATGCAAGCTTCCAAACCGACAAGGATGATTCAAGATCGCAATCTGGATTTATGTTTATGCTTAATGGGGGTGCTGTTAGCTGGAAGAGTTCTAAGCAAAGTACCGTAGCTGATTCTATAACTGAAGCTGAGTATATAGCTGCATCCGATGCTACTAAAGAGACTGTTTGGATTAAGAAGTTCATTGGTGAACTAGAGGTGGTAATCCATAGCATTGATTTTGGAAATCACAAACTCTTTCTTGGAGAGAGAGAATATACATAATATACTAGGATTGTTGGGTTTGATTATTCCCAATTATCAAACCATAATAATTATAGGGAGATTGAAGAATCGTTCTTTACCAAAGTTTTTCAATCCGAAGGACCTAGCAGTCAAGTTCAAGAATCGTTCTTGAATCCGTTCGAAGTGTGGATCACCAGTAGAGGGTGCTCATCTTAGCATCTTAATCCAAGTCTCCGTATTTCGATCTACAATGGTTAAGTTCTTTCATCTTAATATTATGAATTATTGAACATAATGGATCTAGGCTTTTGGGTTTTTCATGTGATGTTTCCTGTAACGACCCCAAAACCCACCCTAATTTTCTAATCGTAAAATGGAAATTATGTGTGCATTTTATGTGTTAGATAATATTTTTTTGACTTGCATATATTATTTGAGTATATGTGATAGTTAAAGTGTTAGTAGAAAGTTTGTTAAGTTGAATAAATGAGTTAGTGAAATTATAGGGTTATATGTGAAAATATAACTAGAGGGGTTTAAGTGTTCAAAGATTAAAGTGGAGGGGATTAAGTGAAAATGGAAAATATCAAAACATTCTTATCCTCACTTTTCTCTCTCTGCGTAGCATACACACACACACTTTCAAAACTTAAACTCTCCCAATTTCATTTTCTCTGGTTCAAGAAGTAGAAGAAAAGGTAAGGGTTTCACCATTTTTATTTTATTTCTTATTCATTAGTCCTCCGTTCTAAAATCTAATTACACCAAAATGTTCAGGGTGTTGAGTAGAGTATTCCTACCCGATCAAATATTATTTTCTCGATACTTTTCCGGAAATAGGTAAGTTACTAATCCCCCTTTAAATGTTAAAATGGTCATATATGTGATATATGTGATGTATGAACTCTTTGTTGTATTATTTGTTAAGGAACTTGAAAGGATATTAAGGTTGGTGTAGTTGGTTTTGGGTTGAGCTAAAAGAGTGTTATAAGTGTTACTAAGTTTTCCTTATGCTGGGTTTTGTGGCTTGTTATAGTTACAAACGTTGAGTAATATAAGTGTTGTACTTTTGAGACGGTGAAACGAAGGGAGTATAATTTAGTGCAGTTTTGGCCTGTCGAGTGAAGTGGGCGGCCGCCCAAAATGGGCGCGCGGCCGCACAGTCTATCTGAAGGTTTTGGTCATGAAACAGGGCTTTGTGGGTGGCCGCACAGGGTAGTTCGGGCGACCGCACACCCCCCTGAATTGTTAAGTGTTTCAATCTTATTGAATTAGAAGCCAAACCTTGTCTAGATTTTGGGTCATGGTCTAGGGAAATTGGATGAGTGTTTTGGGATGTTGTCATAGTTGTTGAGGATCGTGTTCAAGTGTGTGCAAGAATGTGTTGTGACTTTATTTCATGATGGTTGTGAACTCTTTATGAGTGCTTCTTTCGTGTGCATTTTGTGATGTGTTTGGCTTGGTTCCCTACTTTGGAATCATTGCCCCCGGTTGTTGTTTAAGCAAGTATTCATTACAGTGCTTTGTTTGAAAGTCCAGCTGGTTTTGTGTTATCGAGTCAGGCAGTGGAAGGAATTATCGTGCCACACGAGCCAAGTTCACAATAAGGTCTTCCACTGGTACCTTTTTCCCCCAGTCCAGATTGGCCTTGGATGGGATGAATTAGCTCCCTTGTGTGAGCCTTGGGTTATGACTTGGTGCCATATTCCCCCCGTTGTTACTTTGGTTCTTATGATTATGGTTTGGTTTTGGGATCCCGGCTTCAGCTATTTATGCTACTCAACTGGTTTTCTCAGATGGTATTCTCAGACGGTTATGTTCTTTCGGTAAACCTTGGCTTGGTATCCACTTATGAGTGTTTATTTTCGCATTTGGTGTGGTATGGTGAGTTGGCTTTGCCTCTCATATTATATGCTATGTGATTGCTATGATACTGTTCTTTATGATTATCATTTTAGCATGAAACGTAGTTGCATTCTTAGTAGCTTACAGAGATTTATTCTCACCCCGTTCCTTTATTGTTGTTTTCCTTAGATAAAGATGAGTCCAGGGGATAGGACACTTGGCACGGGAGGACGTTGAAGTGGTAAGAGTTGGGATTTGTTTTGTAAAGGATACATTACATAGATGTATAACCTTTTAGGTAGAGTTTCCATGACTTCATCATCTTGTAACACCTATATTTTGGATAATGTTGGTGTAGGTACATTTGTATAGAAGTTTGTAAGCCTTTGGGCTAAGTACTTTCGTTGTGAAAGTTGTTTGTAAAGTTTGTTTGAAAGTTAAATGGAAGTCTTTGAACTTCAAGTGTTGATTTTGTTAAACTTTATGAAAGTATATTTCGAAAAATTTTCAAAAGTGTTTTATGACGTCTTCCAATCGTGTCCCGAGCGTGGGGCCAAATAGGACCACGGGTCTGGGGCGCGACATTTCCGTCGCGCATGATTGCACAAAACCCAACATGTATCACTAGCATCAATAATATTTGAGTCTCGCATATCAATTATCTCTCTTAATGTATGATTGGCTCTGACTATCTCTCTCTCTAATCCTTGACATGGTATCAGAGTTATGATCCATAATGGGACTTCTTCGCTAAACCCGCCACCATTCGCTTCCACCACAACCCTTACTGTAAAATTGTTTCTGCCTCTCCTTTGCAACCCGGACCACCTTTTCTATTCTCATTAATTTACCTCTTAAAACTTAGTACTGTTTTCCTTCTTCAATAGTTAACCCACCCAAAACCCCAACAAACAACTCAGGTCATGCTAATACCAATCATGCAAATCTAACCAACCACAGCATAATAATGGCCCGCCTAGAGCCGTCAATTCAGGATAATGGGGCGGACAAAACTATGTTGTCCCGTAAGCTATACGGGACGGGACAGGACGTCCCAAATTTAACGCGGGATTGAAATTCCCCGTCCCATCCCAAATCACTTTGGGATGCGGGACAAATACGGGATTAGTTAACGCGATCACCCGATCACAAAAAATGCCAATTTTTCAAGTTGAAGTGTGTTGGGTTTCGTAGTAACATGCGCAGCGGAATTAAGCATTTAAAATTTTCATGAAACCCAAATCCATAGACCCGTTCATATGATTATATTAAATACATGCAATATGAATACTAGAATACTAACCCTTGATGAATTTGAATTTTAACCTTTGATCTTGGTGGAGACTTGAAGCTTGATCACGGAGAAAGCAAGAACACGAACTTCGAAGATGATAAGCTTCACCCTCTAGCGATATCCACACCTCGAACGAATATCAAGAGCACTTGATCTTGGTTGCTAGACCAAAGTTATGAAACACACTTTCACTTATATTGACTATATGGAATTATGAATTCTTGATCTTAGATTCCAAATCACTAATCAAGAATATTGTTCTCTCAATGAACTAGGTTAATCAACCTTAATGGATGGTGAAAAAGACTTTATATAGGTCCTAGTCCTTAACCCTTAAGGACCTAGGATTCCTAAATCCCGTCACCCAATTAAGGAAACAACTTTCTATACAAGCAGCACTGGCACGGTCGTGCCCTAAAACTGGCACGGTCGTGCCAATGGTTACGAGCCTGGCATCCCTTTTCTGATTATTGGCACGGTCGTGATTTATAATCGGCACGGCCGTGCCTAGCATGGTCGTGCTTCATAACCAGTACGGTCGTGCCAAAGGGGTCGAGCCATCCGTCCCACCTGCCGATTATTGGCACGGTCGTGCTCAATAATCAGCACGGTCGTGCCCGTCCAGAAAGACTCATATTTTTGTAATTCCAATTCAGTCCTTTAGGATTCGTTCTATTCGTGTGTGACCCTCTAGGATTACACTATGTTGGCAATGAGTCCAAACATGAACCCATAAGATATGATTAGGTTCTAGCAAACCGTCATACCTACCCAAATAGTGTAACTAGATACAAGTTCGCATTACATTTAGAATATGTCACAATCCTTTTGTCCATGATGTCATTGAACATAAGTCATGGTCAACAAGTCAACTTGTTTTGTTCAATACTTTCTCGATTCCGAATATGTTGATAATACAAATGACATTGATCGAATCAATTCATTTGAGTCCGGCCGAACATTTTCATCAACATCATTCCTACGAGAGGCCCAAGCTTGACATCTCTCCGAAGAGGGACAAATCCATCATAGCTTATTATTCTTCCCAACATGAATCCGATTATGCCAATCATACCCTTTATAACTACTCGGTTAAAGGTAGCGTTTGAATATGTCAAACATAATGTTCATCAAGTGGAAGACTATAATAACTTCATGTCTAAGGATTCAAATGACATAACTAATATGAGATATATATATGACATTGACCATTGTATAGATCTCATAAAGCGGGTCATGTCCAGTACCAAACAAGTACCCATAAATCTAACACGATCATCCCATGATTATTTAGCCTTTATACTAGTACCAAACAAGTACTAGGGACGGAGATTATTAAGTAAACATGAACAACAATAATAATCAAAACATCTCTTTATTAATATGAATAAATGATAACAATTACAACGTTTATTAAACGTGCATAGGGCACCAACACCAACAAAGTGAGCATTAAGCCACACTCAAAATAACATAATTCAATGTTTATAACAAAAAACGCAAATCCAACTATTTAGACATTACATAAGCTTCATAAAAATACTACAAAATATCAAATACTAATTGTGGCAGCAAGTTTGTTCAAAAAAATAAAATAAGCAGCAATTCCACAAATGATGTTGCCAGAACAGGCTTGAATGGAATGACTAGAAAACGACCTAGAAGAGGTCAAGAATTAGTACTTGCCGGAAGAGGTGAAGTAGACACTAGACACGCTGGCGCCGCAGAGAAAAGGAGAAGAAGTGGTGGTTGCCGGTTGGTCGCCTCGTCGCCGTCAGTGTGGGAGAGGAACGATCGGTTATTACGGAGTTCGGAGCGGTGTGCAGAACGGAGTGAGTACTGAGTAGTCTAGTCGTCGACTCGTCACCGTCGCCGCGGCTAGGGTTAATCGTCGGCTAGGGTTAATCGTTGCAATTTGGGAATTTGGGATTTGCGATTTGGTAATGGTATGCGTCGTCGGCTGCCTAGGGTATAACCGTATAAGTGGAATTTGGGCCCTTGGCCACTTGGGCCTGAGGACCTAAAGCTGGAAATTGGGATGGGTCTGAAGTCCAAAAATATGCGGGACGTCCGGTCCCATCCCGTCCCGTCCCGCGTTTTGTCCCGTTCCAAACGGGATGTCCCGAATAGTCCTACATTTTTTTGGGATTAGAATATACTGTCCCGTCCCATATATATAGCAGGACGGTCCTGAATTGACGGTCTAGGCCCGCCCTTCTCAAATACCACTTGTTTCTTCCTTTTTATTCATGACCATCTTGTCCCATATGGTCAACAACGCCTCTTCATACCCATGATTTCATGAACTTCTTTCTTTATTCTACTTCCTTTTTATTTTTTTTACTACCCTCCCAAGCTGCACAACCTTTTGCGGTGGAACCCTCAAAACCAAGCTACAACCACAAACACCAAAATCCAATTTTTTTTCCCCGACCACCTCCCTTTAACTCCTCTTAATTCCTTTAATTTCTTTTTTCTTCAAAACCCAAGGCCGCCACTCACATCCCCACCAACCCAAACCCGACCGAACATACCCATACACCCGGTCTAACCACACCCCTTCACCCGTCTGAACATATAACCCCTCAAAACCCGTCTTGCGACGTAAAAACCAAGCCCGTCTTGCAACGTAAAAGCCCGAACCCGTCTTGCGACGTAAAAGCCCGAACCCGTCTCGCGGCATAAAAGCCAAGCACGTCATTACAATATAAACTTCATCTCCCATATGAGAAGTGCATACCCTACTTGTACAAAGGTAACGATCGTGGCAACCTCATCCACAACCGGGATCACGTCAACTCAACTCAATTCATCAAACTGGTTCATCTCATTACTTTCAAGATTGGACTCTCCTATCGACTGTCCATCTTGCAGTGGCATATTAAGGAATTCTCCCTCCGTCCCACACGAATTAAGATTTTTGGGTTGGGCACGGGGATTAAGGAAAAAGTGTTAGTGGAGTAGGTGTTGTGAGTATGAAAAGTAAAGTACGAGAGAGAAAGTAGGGTAGAGAATAATGAGTGGAAAGCTGTTGTGAGTGTGAATGTGAGTCCCATTAAATAAAATATTTCTATTTTTTGGTTGTCCTAATTTGAATGGGACACCCAAAATAGAAATTTGTCCTAATTCGAATGGGACGGATGGAGTATTTGTATATTCCTAGCATATATTGTAAATATCATGTTACCAAACATAGAGATTGTATCTTGTAAACCAAGCTAGATTATTCTAGAACATTAGTTTCCTTCTTGTATTAGTTTTCCTAATTAGATTAGGACTCTAGAATACTCTTTGTAACCCTATATATATGTATCACTAGCATCAATAATATTTAAGTCTCTCATATCAATTATCTCTCCTCATGTTTGATTGGCTCTGACTATCTCTTTCTAATCCTTGACACACTATGCCTTAGGTTGAATTCAATTCAAACAATCACAACATACACTGTTGAGTTTTTTATTTCACAAAAACGTGTCTCACCATAGTATAGGTAATTAACTAGGTTTCTTTTGTTTTGTAATTAGACTTTTAATGGGATTAATACTCTTTTGGCCTTTGACTTGTGTTTGACAATAATGAACCAATCAACTACAAAGTCTTTACCTTAGGAGTAAGTCTCTTGTAAAACGCGTTTTACACTAGGCTTAGTGTAAAACGTGTTTTATTAATAACGGCAAGTAGGGTTTAAGAGACGCGGTGGCATAAGTGTAAATATTTGAAACTTATGAAATCTCAGGAGGCATATTTTAAAACTGCAGGAGACATATTATGAAAACTGAAGGAGGCATATTTTTGAAACTCCACATCAGGCACTTTGTAAAACCATAACAGGTATTTTTTTTTTTCAAAGAGGCACTTCTAAATTTTAAAACTGGAGGAGGCATATTTTTATACTGCAGGAGGCACATTTTTTAACTAGAGCAGGCATTTTTTTTCTTTAAAAAAGACAATGTTAAAAGTTCAAAAAAATCTCAGGAGGCATGTTTTGAAACTGGAGGAGGCATGTTTTGAAACTGCAGGAGGCACATTTTTTAACTAGAGCAGACACTTATTTTTTTCTCAAAAAAGGCATTGTTAAAAGATAAAAAAAAGTGCCTCCTCTAGAGTTAAAACATGCCTGCTCTAAAAAAGTGTCTCCTCTAGAGTTAAAATATGTCTGCTGTGAAGTATTGAAAAATGCCTCCTCTTGTTTTAAAATGTGCCTGCTGAGATTTTCATGAGTTCCACTTATTTACAAAATTCCCACCGCGTCTTTTAATCCCTCTTAAGCCGTTATTTGAAAAACACGTTTTACACATAGTTAGTGTAAAACACGTTTTTTACAAGATTTTGTGTTACCTTAGAGCCCACTTAACCTAACAAAAGAATCCACATAATATTATGATTAATTTATTAAGTTAAATCAAGTATAATTATAAATTAATTCTTATACAAACAATTAGATTATTCCACAATAAAAGATAATTAGAAAATACTATACTTTAATTATAATGTACTATAATTAATCCAAAATAATGAGACAAAGTATAAAGTATTTTTTCTTATCTTTAAACAGGAATAACATCAAAGTGCAAGTATTTGAACTATGGATTTTACCATAAATAGAAATATTCCAATTTACAATTATAATTTTGAAATCCACATCAAATATATTGAATTCGGTCAACCACTTTGACAACCATAAAATTAACTCACTCAAAGTGCACCTTAAATCAATATTTCCAACAGGATTTCCCATCGGCATTTATCTAGTTATGAATTTCGGTGGAGGCATTCCATTTACATGTTTTTTTTTTTTTTTTTAGATTTTGTGTTTTACGTAGCTAGCTGTTGTTTGGGTGAAATTCACTAGTCTAATAATCAGCATTCAACAATGCGATGATTAGTGACTAAACTGAAACACAAAATATTGGGAAAAACGCGTTTTTTCTAACTCTCAGGAAAAACGTGTTTTAAAAAAAATGCGGCGGCATTTTTGTAAATATGTGGAACTTCTTTAAAAAACGCGCTGTGGCATTTTTGTAAATAATCGGAACTTCTCAACGGTTCTGGATATCAATATAAAACCTTCTGGATATGAGATTGATAGCCAGAACCTTTGAAAGTGATAGTCAGAAGGGTTCTGGATATCAATATAAAGCTTTCTGGATATGAGATTAATAGCCAGAACCTTTGAAAGTGATAGCCAGAAGGGTCATGGATATCAGTATAAAGCCTTCTGGATATCAATATAAAGTCTTCTGGATATGAGATTGATAGCCAGAACCTTTGAAAGTGATAGCAAGAAAGTTTTGAAAAACACGTTTTTCCTAACCATTAGGAAAAACGCGTTTTACAGGAGACCAACCCAAAGTGAAAAACGGTTGTTTCACTTTCCCTTATGATTTACTCCCTCCGTCCCAACAAAGTGAGATTTTTGGTCAACTTCATTACACTTTGACCAATAATTTAGATAAAAAAAATAATTATCTTAATTAAAATCTAAAAATTGTTATTGAAAATATTATCAATCGTGATGTAATAACAATTTTTTAAATTTTTTATTATGATCATTATTTTTTCTCCAAATTATTCGTCAAAAAGCAATTAAGTTGAAAAAAGTCTCGCTTTGTCTGGGACGGAGGGAGTATACTATTTTCGTTTTTAATTGAAATTATATCTTTTGAGTTGGTTGTGTATTATGTTTCAAAATATATGAGGCTTTGACCAATAAGTCCCTCAGCAGAATAAAAATGACCAATAAGGACTGACATTTTGAAAACTAACCAAAAAGTCCCTGAAATTTTTGCATGACCAGATTGCCCCTCCTCCCTCACCACGCGCACTATTCTTCCAGGTCCTGACGTTTTCTCTCTCTCTTTCTCCTCCTTTTTCTCTCTGTTCCTCATACTTTTTCTCACTCTTCTTTTTGTTTTTCCCTTAAAATTTTAAAATGTAATATCTCAAAATCTAGAAATGAAAAAATAATCCGAGACCACCGTTTTAATCGTGTCGTCAAAACGAATCAAACAAGTACACTCAAAATATAATTAAATTTTAGAAATAAAAATCTCATTTTTCACTAGTAAAAATTTGAGAAAATTATTTTTTATTTCTCAATTAATTTCACCATTTTAGAAAATAAAATATTCATTTTTCATTTGTAAAATTATTTCTCAACTGATTTCTCAGTTGTGTGATTTCACAGTTGTCTCATTTTTTTATTTTTCAGTTGTAGAAAATGATAAATTCATATCTCAATTTTTCACAATTATTATAATAACTGAGACATGTATTTCACAGTTGTTTACACATGAATTTGAATATAATAAATGGTACATTCATTTCACAGTTGTTCACACATAAGTTTGAGTTTAATAACTGAGACATTGATTTCACAGTTATGTGATTTCGCAGTTGTCTCATTTCACAGTTGTGTGATTTCACAATTATGTCATTTTTTTTCAATACTGATAAATTCATCGATCAATTTTTCAAAATTATTATAATAACTAAGACATGTATTTCACAGTTTTTCACACATGAAGTTGAATATAATAACTGAGACATTCATTTCACAGTTGTTCAAACATGAATTTAAATATAATAACTAGGACATTCGTTTCTCAATTGTTCACACATGAGTTGAGTATAATAATTGAAAATTCATCTCTCAATTGTTTACAAATGATACTCATTTTCACATTTGTGTATTGTCAGATGCTCTTTAAACAATTATTAAATAAAATTATTCCATTGCTTGAAGCTAAATTTTTAGTTAATAAATGTAAATTGACATCATGTGTGAAACAATTGATAACTCATTCTCGTAGTTGTTTAAATTTAAAAAAAAAACAAAAAAAAAACATACTCTCATATGTACTGTAGACAAATGATAAATTAACTTTTTTAATTATCGAGTAAATGTTTAGTTAAGAAGAATGCTTCTACCCACACACACACACACATGATAAATAATAATAAAAAAAAACTTGAGAAATGTGATTTTGTTGTGTTAAATTTAAAACAATTCATAAAAGGCACAAGAATGAGTTTGACAAAGCGGTAGAGTTCACCATTTAAGACCAAGAGGTCTTGGGTTCAAACCTTGGTGTAAGCAATATATTTTTAATTATTTCTAGTCATCAAAGATGAAAGTGGGGAAGGGTGGTGCCGGTCGGAGTTGACAGGAGGTCCGCCGGCGGCGGCGATTGTGGTGGCTACGGCTGAGGGCGGCGGCGGTCAGTCAAAGTCAAAGGTAAAGGAGGCTGTCAAAGATGGTCAATTGTTAGATGTGTGATAGGATTTTATTTAGGCTGGTGGTATTTTTGCCATTTAAAAAGTGTGAGAGATGGTAGAATATGAAATGTTGTGTTCTTATTGGCAAATACCACCTTTCTCTAGGGACTTATTGGTAAGAATCCCAAATATATACTCATTCCGTCCCACTCGAATTAGGACAAATTTCTATTTTGGGTGTCTCATTCGAATTAGGATAACCCAAAAATGGAAGTGCTTTATTTAATGGGACCCACTTTCACACTCACAACAATTTTCCACTCTTTATTCTCTACCCCACTTTCTCTCTTCAACTCCACTTTTCATACTCACAACACCTACTTCACTAACACTTTTTCCTTAATCCCCGTGCCCAACCCAAAAATCCTAATTCGAGTGGGACGGAGGGAGTATATTTTAAGGTGTAAAATTTATTTCACAATACTTTAATTTTGCTATTATTTAAAAATCTTTACTATTATTTACAAATAATACTTTTAATTATGGTTATTAGGTGTCATAGTAGTTACTTACGCACTTGAAATAGTCCAAGTGTAATTTGGTTTATTAGACATATATTGATTTGTTTTCTTATAGTATATGTAAAATTTCTAAAACTATAATTATTTTGGGCCGGAGGGAGTAGTAGAATATATGTTGTGAATATGAAAGGGAAAATGAAGTAGAGAATAGTAAGTGAAAAATTCTATACTCTAAAAAGTGGTCTCATTGAGTAAACAATATTTCAAAAAAAATAATAATAAATAAAAATAAAATGTATACTATGTAGTTTATGATAGGAATATGTAAATATTATGCTTTTATTTTAAATATCGTTTTGTATTTATTCTAGAGATTATGTATTTATTTTAGAGATTATGTTGTTAGAATCTTCTAGATATCTTAGGTCTACAATCATGAGATTCATCCCTTAAATAGTTGTAACAAGTAATTGAATTATCAATCAATAAAATCATTCATCAAATCTCTCTATTATGGTATCATCTTTTTTTTTTTATCCAATAACCCTCTCTATAGCTTCCGCTACCACCCTCCCCCTCGGTAACCACCACCTCCGGCCATTCCCGTCTGGCAACAAACCCCACCCTATCACGGATATAATACACCACCATTTACCCAATCTTCCTCACATGGCTGCCACCACCTACAACCCCCTAACCCTAACACCATTCAATGGAAAATGTCAAATATTGCCGTCGCATTGGCCATGAAACCTCCTATTATCACCAATTCAAGAGAGATTACCCAATCGTTATTTTTCCATCTCCACTTCTCACGACCTAATATTTTCCACACCACGAACAACCTCGCATCACCATCCACGATAAAACCCTAGCCGTGTTAACACCCTAACCCTAGCAACCACCACCCGCATCTTCTCCAACCCATTCGTCGCAGTACGCACAACCACCCATGCCCTACTATGGACTCAACCCGAAGTACGCTCCAACCCTTAGAACAACCTGATTCATCACCCCATATAATGTCCAACCCAAACTCTCCCTCCAACAAATCTATGCAACCTATGGGCACACCAACAGTTACACCAACTACCCACCGTCTCCACCCTCATGTTCACACAGCTATAACCCCTCCCACTGCCCTCTCCACATCGTGGCTTGTTGATAGTGGAGCTACACACCACATAACGAAGGACTTATCCGACCTCTCATCCTATAACCCCTACCATGGAAATGACACCGTTGTCACAGGAGATGGCTCCTCTCTTACCATTTTGAACATATGTACTTTCTCTCTTACTGCTCCTCACACCACCCTCTAATTCTGTAATGTCCTTTATGTCCCCCTTATTTCTAGAAACATTCTCTCTGTTTCCCAGTTTTGTAAAGATATCAACGCCATTGTTGAATCCTCACCATCATCCTTCCTTATCAAAACTATTTCAATAAACCACACCCTAATTCATGGGACACTCAACCATGGCATCTACATATGGGATCCATCCTCAATCCAAGCTCACCCTAGTGTCTCTACCCCCTAGCCGCTCGTGGCACCATGTGCTTGGTCACCCCGCTCCTCCAATATTTTTTATTCTCAAACACCAATTCTCCACATTTCTACCACGCCACTCTCACTACAATGCCTGGGATACTAACAAAATTCAACAAAGTACCATTCTATACATCTTCTATTACCACCAATGCTCCCCTTGAACTCATATTTTTCGATTTATGGACATCACCCATCCTCTTCCATGACAACTTCAAGTACTATGTCATCTTTATCGACCACTACAACAAATACATATGGCTCTACCCCCTTAATAAAAAAATATGACACATATGCCACCTTTATGATAATGGAGGTGAATACCTAAAACTCACCCATCCCTACTCTAATATGGTATCACCCACCTCACCTCACCCTTTGGGTTTTGATGCATCACGCGCAGCAGAATTAAACATATAAATCAAACACCCATGAGCCCGGATCCGTGCATGTTGATTAAATTAAATACAAGATGAAAGAAAACATACCCTTGAAGATCAAATCCATGAACACGGACTTTAAGGTGCTAAAGAAAATACCCTCCATCGGTATCCACACATCGAATGGATATCAAGAACACCTTCTTGATCTGGATTGCTAGACCCAAGGCTTGATAAAGAAACGATTTCTTCGTCGGAATTATTTTTGCTCTTTGATTATTTTATGTTGATGATCATGGATCATCAAATAAATAATCCTACCTCTCTATAATTTATTGTTTCTAAAACAATGGTTTATGACTTCATAAATCACCATTAGAGGCTATCGAACCCGGCTGCATATCTTATATAAGGGTTTGACCTAATTCCTTTTGGGGTCGGGAATCCTTTTCTGTCAAGAAAACTGAATAAACTGGACTGGTACGGGTGGGGCGGCCGTACGGCAGACTTTTTCAATCCGTTCTATTGTGTGTGACCCAATAGGATTATACTAAGTTGGCAACGAGTACGAACGAGTCAGAACCCGTAAGTCATAAGCGGACTCTAGCAAGCCATTATGACTACCCAATTAGTATAACTTTGAAATACCAAAGTAACCTTATAGAACATATCATAATCCCTTTGTCACGCGATATCATATTGGACATAAGTCATGGTCCAAGTCAACTTATGTTGTCCAATGCTTTCTCGATTCCGAGTAGATTGATATGAGCAAATGACATTGAACACATCAATTCATTTGGGTACGGCCGTACACTATTATCAATCTCACTCATCGAGAGGCCAAGCAGATATCTCTCTTGAGAGATGGACAAATCCCATCTTGACATATCATTCTTCCCTACAGGAATCCGATTATGCCAATCGTAGCCTTTATAACCACCCGGTTAAGGGTAGCGTTTGAGTACGTCAAACATAATGTTCATCATGTGGAAGACCATGATAATCTCAGTTCTAAGGATTCAAATGGTATGACTATTATGAGATTTAATTATGACATTTGACCATGACATAAATCTCATAACGGGTCTATCCAGTACCTTGTTCTCCAACAAGTACCCACAAGTTTAATCCGCATCCTATGCACCATAATCATCATATGATTATCCATTAAACTTATGCTAGCTCTTCATAAGTGCTAGGGATAACTATTATTATAATAAACATGCAAAAGATATAATAATCGGGTTTGTTATCTCTATAACTATGAAGCTATGATATAACGCATAGGCCTTTCTCAAGGGCTTAGGGCATAATATCCAAAAATCTCCCATTTGCACTTAGCCCAATTAACGTGTATCCAATACCCATTGAGCTTAGTTATGATCTCCATTATAATTGCAAGCGAGCTTATGTAAGATGATTATCCTTGTTATCATCATATGGTATTTTGCATATTTAGACATCTCCCATCTTTGACGATTTCTCGAATAAGATAGAACCGTCCGAGTATATGTTTAGATAAGACATTGGAGCCTTGGATTGTGTAATAACGATTATTAGCACAATGAAGGTCCATTAAATTAGTGACATTAGAAACGATTTCTAGTTTACTAATTAGTATCTTAATCCAAACAATTTTTTAGTTGCATCCCATGCTACTAGATACTCAACCTTTTGTAGATTAGTAATGGTACATTTAGAACTCTTCTAACACCATTATTGAACATAGACATGTATTTATACTGCAATATTTATCTTTTTTGGTTTGTAAGAATGCATTTCTGTAACTATTGCAAGATCATCTTTCATTCCATCAAATATCAAGAATGCATCCTTTAGTTCTTTTTCAAAGTACATAAGGATCTTTCATTCCATTAGACTTTCGCAAGTAACCTCTCCAAGAGTCTTGCATAGTGAACTTTTCACTATTTTGTCTTTATTAATACTTTGACTTTAACCAATCAACGTTTTAGATTTATCTCCATAAATCAGAATTTCTAGGATATAAGCGGCTTTATCCAAGTCTTTCATTTAAAAACTCTTTCAAAATGAATTATATGTCAACCACATATATATGACTAGGAATAATATTACGCTCCCACTAAATTTATTGTAATCACAAGTCTCATATTTGATGAATTCAAACCCTTTGAATACTACATCAAAATGAAATTTTCACTCAAAGTAATTTGCTTCAATCCATCTAATGGATTTCTGCAACTTGCATATTTTATTAGAATTTTATGAATCAATCAAAACTTTTAGGTTGTATTAAACACATCCTAAAGCAAGTTCATGTTAAGGAATATAGTTTTGACATCCATCTGTCATATAACATATTCGAAATATGAAGTCATGACAATTAGAATTCTAACAACATTAAGCATGACTACGGGTGATAAAGTTTCATCATAATCAACATTATGAATTAACTTTACTCAATTAGTCGTGCTGCACCTTGCGATCCATGTCCGTTTTCTTTCAAGAAAACTCATTTTCTATCCTTTGGTTTTTAAGCCTTAGGGTAGAACAATCAAGTTCGAAACTTGATTATGATACATGGATTGCAATTTTAGATTTTATGACTCCACGTCATTGATCTAAATTCGGAGCGGACTTTGCATCTTGATAGGCGATAAGTCAATCATTCGCAATGATATCTTTCTTATTTATTTCTATCACGAGAAATCAATATTTCTTGTTATAGATAGTATCGTATCATATATGCAAATATCTTGTGAATACTTGAACGAATTTCCACAACTCCTTGTGAAACTTTGTTTAATTTTCATCTTGGGTTCTATGTCATTTTCTGGGTCTCGAACTCTTCGAGATGCATTTTACTCCCACTAGTTCTTTAGAGATATACGATTTATCTAGAAAGCGCTTGTTAGAGCAACAAACGATTTGTATTCTAAAGGGGTAAAATTAATATATTTAAGATATCCCATGAAAATACATTTATTAGATTTAGGTGTGATTTTGTCCAAGACAATATTTTTCACAAAAGTGTCACATCAATAATCTTTATGAAAGACAAACCAAGTTTTCTTTCATTCCATATCTCATATGGTATATTTAGAAACTCCTTAGATGAAACTCAATTTAGTGTAATCGCAGCTGTTTCCAGCATATAATCCAAAAAGGATAATTAAAGACCAGTTTGACTTATCATAAGGTGAAAAACTGTATTTTATAGATAATCTGTAAACTTCTAGAATAGGGTCCGTATGGTTTCAGATTAGGCGTACACCTGATATTCAGCCGTACGGATCTTGTTTCCAGTTCCAGTTTTTCTTATTCTGCAGACTTTCTGCAGAACTCTCGTTAAGTCTATGGTTCAAATATTCATTACTTTGATCAGATCAGAGTACACTAAAACTTTTGCCATGAGATACTGAAATCCTTTTCCAAGCACTGTTACTTTAGTGAACTACATACATCAACATGTATTAATTTAAAAGAGTACTTCCTTTCACTACTATTAGTAAAAGGTGTCTTGATCAATATCCAAGATTCACATATATCGCATGATTCGAAATCATGTGAATTTAAAACTCCGTCCCATGGAATTTTAGATATGTGTTTCTTATTATTAATATAGACATCAATGCTTTAAGAATGTAACATTTACATCCTTAGATTCAGATTTCCTTTATGTTATGCTTATTATTTTGTTTTTCCAAGATAAGGATATAAAGTCCCATTTATATGATTACCAGTACAATAAAGCACATCATATTTAATGGAATATCTTCTTATTCGAAAAAAAAATATCCATAATCTTCTAATGAAGAAACCAAAATAATATTTCTACTTAAAGTAGGAACATCACAACATTGTTCAAAACAATTATGAACCCACTAAGTAAAGACACTTCGCAAGTTCTTATGATCAATGTTGCAACCATTGCATCATTATCAATACATAGGTTAATCTTTACCCTTTTAAGTAGAATTTTAACATAAATTCTTGAAGTGGTAGTCCAACTGCCCTTTCTTTTGATCTTCTAATTCAAATTGTAATTTCTCCAACGGTCAATCCTATTGCCAAGGTAGAGATTACATTCTTTGGATTTTAGGTTTTGCCACAAATATTTTCTTTAGGCTTGACAACTCTTGTCTTGCCTTTATATTAAATCCTTGTCCTTATTAACCTTAAAGTTTGAAAAGGTTTCCATTTGATATTAAGACATAGCATTTTAAACATCGAATGTTGTTTATGAATTAATACCAAATCCGTTGTTAGTTCCAAACTAACTTGATTATCAAGCCATCCAAGGTAATTAATATGTCTCTCCATGTTCAAAACATGAGAACTTATTAACATACCTTTCATTCATCACATGAATGTTAGGCTCTAATCAATTTCAAACTTTATATGCCTTTCTTGCTTTGTAGGAACGCTTCCTACATTATTGCTTATCTCATAAGCATCCATATGTTTTAGATACTTCTAAAGTTCCAAACACATGGTAGCAAATAGTAGGACAATTGACATCCATAGATTCATCCACATGATTCTAATTAATGTCTTTGTCCGACTATAAGACATTAAATTTCTTAGGAATATGATTTATTAAGAATTCATAACTTCCGTTTCTTGCTTTAGAACAATTCTTAAGCTCATGACTGGGTCAAGGAAGTTAATCTCATTCTCTTTAAGTGGGGTTTATTGCAGTAATTAATCATGATCACAATTTAAGACATTTTACAAAATATGCAAACAAATATACACATATATTTCATACCATTATCATTTAGAGACATATAATGTATTTCATAAATACTCCCACTAAATTATACATCTTCAAATACAACTCTTGTATAATATAATTTAAGTGGGCTAAGATCCATCTTTAATTCAATTTCAAGTCCGCTTTGGCGATACTGCTCAAAATTAAATTAGTTAGGTAGACAACTCCTTGTCAATCATATCATATATGACTCTTAGATCCTTTATGAGATTTGTTAGACATTTTATGTCAAAACATGTTTTAATCTCATCTTGTGCCTTAGGCCCAAAACTTTGTCTTTTGATAGCCTAATTAAGTCAAACCACGTTAAACGCATAGGAAACTCTCATTCCTCATCTTGCTCATACACTGATAGAATTAATGCACCTCGCTTTGGTAGAGCCCACATAAAACCACCCGGTGTACTTACAAGTGTTTTAATAATGGATTGTCACATGACTTAAATTTTTCAAGAAGGTTCTTTGCATAGAGATATGCATCATATATTTAATTATGTCGAACATAATATAATATGGTCCTTGCATAATTGATGTTAACTAATCCAATTAATTAACAAAAGAAAAATCTTGTGATTCAATTATGAAGCAACATAATGGGGACGGAATCTAAATAATCTGTAAACAATTTACAGATTGGATATTTCATTCGCATTCCCAAAACAAGGCGTAAGCCTGCCATTGGTTCATGCAATGAATTAATTCAAAATTAGTTTCCTTCTCTTGCAAACAATTTGCACTTTGATAAATTCTGAAAATTTTGTTTCCGCAGAACATCTATATATTGAGAGCACAAAATGTACGGTCGAAACTAAGCCAAAAGGCATCCACATTCCCGTACTAAGATCAAGAAACCAAGTAACTTCTCTATACGGTCGAAACTAAGCCTAAAATGCATCCACATTCCCGTATAGATTGATCACTTGCTTCAAGACCTTTTCATTGTCTCTTAATCTCATAGATTACAGCAATCCTAAACTCTTTAGAAGTTTGATTTCTGCAACTTTTCGGATTAAATCTGTTTCAGGAAACACGGTTTCGAAAACCAGCCATCTGAAACCAGATTCGATTTCTGATTCGGATTCTGTAAACGATTTACAGAACAATAACAAAACCAGAAAACAAAACAAAACTGTCCAGAAAACAAAGGCCAGCCATACGGCTGGAATAGAGGCGTGCGGCTTCAATACGGTGCCTATACCCAGATTCCCAGATTTCTAGAATTTCTTAAATTCGACCAATCCCAATATCGTGTTCATACATAATCAGATTATAGAAACACAAAAATACAGATTACGAATTTTAACCAATCTAATTCATATAATCAATAACCAATTAAAATACAGATTACGAATTTTAACCAATCTAATTCATATAATCAATAACCAATTTATTCCTTATACAAATTAGATCAAGTTCATCAATTAAAATAATCCAATTATAACATGATAATCTAAGCATGCGATTATACATATGAATCCAATTATTACAATCACATAATCCTCATATTCATGCTCATAAATTTTATATCTCATATATAAAACTCAAATCACACATTCATATTATTATCATGTAAATATCATATAATCGAATTAAACAATTTCAACATGATATACTAAAATAATCAACAACGAACGGGGCTCTGATACCACTGTTGGGTTTTAATGCGTCATGTGCAGCGGAATTAAACATATAAATCAAACACCCATGAGCCCGGATCCATGCATGTTGATTAAATTAAATATAAGATGAAAGAAAACATACCATTGAAGATCGAATCCATGAACACGGACTTTAAGGTGCTAAAGAAAACACCCTCCATCGGTATCCACACGTCGAATGGATATCAAGAACATCTTCTTGATCTGGATTGCTAGACCCAAGGCTTGATGAAGAAAAGATTTCTTCGTCATAATTATTTTTGCTCTTTGATTATTTTATGTTGATGATCATGGATCATCAAATAAATAATCCTACCTCTCTATAATTTATTGTTTCTAAAACAATGGTTTATGATTTCATAAATCACTATTAGAGGCTGTCGAACCCGGCTGCATATCTTATATGAGGGTTTGACCTAATTCCTTTTGGGGTCGGGATTCCTTTTCTGTCAAGAAAACTGAATAAACTGGACTGGTATGGGCGGGGCGGCCGTACGGTTCTCCAGGAGCCGTACGCCACTCCAAGAGCCGTACGGTGGCCAGTTTATTTTCCCAAAATTTTAGCCTTTTTCAATCCGTTCTATTGTGTGTGACCCAATAGGATTATACTAAGTTGGCAACAAGTCCGAATGAGTCAGAACCCGTAAGTCATAAGTGGACTCTAGCAAGCCATTATGACTACCCAATTAGTATAACTTTGAAAGCCCAAAGTAACCTTATAGAACATATCATAATCCCTTTGTCACGTGATATCATATTGGACATAAGTCATGGTCCAAGTCAACTTATGTTGTCCAATGCTTTCTCGATCCCGAGTAGATTGATATGAGCAAATGACATTGAACACATCAATTCATTTGGGTACGGCCGTACACTATTATCAATCTCACTCATCGAGAGGCCAAGCAGATATCTTTCTTGAGAGAGGGACAAATCCCATCTTGACTTATCATTCTTCCCTACAGGAATCCGATTATGCCGATCGTAGCCTTTATAACCACCCAGTTAAGGGTAGCGGTTGAGTACGTCAAACATAATGTTCATCATGTGGGAGACCATGATAATCTCAGGTCTAAGGATTCAAATGGTATGACTATTATGAGATTTAATTATGACATTTGACCATGACATAAATCTCATAACGGGTCTATCCAGTACCTTGTTCTCCAACAAGTACCCACAAGTTTAATCCGCATCCTATGCACCATAATCATCATATGATTATCTATTAAACTCATGCTAGCTCTTCATAAGTGCTAGCGACAATGATTATTATAATAAACATGCAAAAGATATAATAATCGGGTTTGTTATCTCTATAACTATGAAGCTATGATATAACGCATAGGCCTTTCTCAAGGGCCTAGGGCATAATATCCAACAATTACACCTCTGAACACAGCAGATATGCTGAAGGCCGTCATCGCCATATTGTTGAAACTGGCTTAACCATCCTCTCCCATGCCAATCTTCCCGTTAAATTTTGGCCATATGACCTAACCACTGCCACATACCTCATCAATTTTATGCCCACTCCCACTCTCAATAACGACTACCCGTACCTTTACCTATTTCAAACCCCACCAAACTATACCAAACTACGAAGCTTTGGCTGCCTGTGTTACCCATGGCTTTGACCATACACTCTTCACAAATTAGCCTCCAAATCCATTTCATGCATATTAGTAGGTTACTCCCTTACCGTAAGTGCATACAACTGTCTAGACACTACCTCCAACCGTGTCTACACCTCCAGACATGTCAAATTTATTGAAACTGAATTCTCATATCCATCATTCTCTAAATCCTATCCAGATACAACCAATATTCCTGCTTCCAAGTGGTTCCCCACAACCATTCCATTACTTCCGCCCGTTGATGTTGCCTTTGGTGTGAGCACACCAGCAACCCAATCAACCAACTTGATAATAACATCTCTGGTTCAACCCCATCAACACCCACGCTTGTTCAGGACCCTTTATAACCTCTAACACACCCACACTCCACTTCCCAACTAGCTGATGCACCCACTGGTGTGATCATACCAGCAGCAACACTACCCAACCCCGCCTGCTGCTGCCAACACTGATGCTATCACACCTAGGGATGACCAAAACCGGTTCCGGGCCCGGTTCCGGTTCGGAACCGCCGGTTCCAGTTCGGCATATATGTGACCCTGAACCGGCCCGCGCTTACACCGGTTAACCGGTGTAAGCGGATTGTGATGACCGGAACGTTCCGGTTCCGGTCATCACAATCCGGTTCCGGTACGGTTCCGGTCTGGTTCCGGTTCAGTCCACGCTACCTTTTTTTATTTTTTTTTATCATACAATAATGAATAAACATGTTAAAATTTATTAAAAGACAAGAGATTTTTATTTTATAATACACTAATGAATAAACATGTTAAAATTTATTGAAAAATAAGGGATTTTTAATTTTTTTAATGGAAATGCCGATCCGGTTCCGGTTCGCCATATATGTGACCCTGAACCGGCCCGCGCTTACCACGGTTCCGGTTTACTCCCCGGTTTGCTCCGGTTCCGAGCTTTTCCGGTCCGGTTCCGGTCCGGTTTGGCCATCCCTAATCACACCCGCATGCTGTGATAGATATTAGGAAAAAAATGCAAAAAAAGTACCTCAATTATCCACTTTGTGCAAGTTGAGTAACTTATGTCATTATTGTTGCAAGAAAGGTACTTAAATGGGTCAATTTGTGCATTTGTGGTCATTTACACTAACGACATCCACTTTTTTCTGTTAAATTAGTCATGTGCCATACATGTGTGTAATTTATGAGGGTAGAATTGGAAATGCAAAGTTATCCCCACTCCTTCTTCCCCAAAACTCCCCTTCATTGCAGCCCTCATTTAACCTTTAATTTAGCCATCCTTCATTTCATCACTACCCCTCCCTCACGAGTCATGACCGCCGCCACCGCCACCATACGCCTCTCTTAAACTTCTCCCCACACTTCCTCCACCGCTACAACCCAAACCCAACTCACCATCTTCAACAACACTTACCTTAAACCCTCTTTCACACCCACCCACCTCAAATTCCTCGAAAATCAGCTCCAGCACCAGTCCTGATTTGCCCCCTCAACCTCCGTTGATACAGCCAATTTGTGTAGAAGATTGCTAGGTAGGTATTCTTTTGATTAGATCTAGTCAAATCCAAAATACCCAGTTGTCAAATTCTGATCAATTTTTTTCCTTTAAGATTTGTTTAGAAATCAGTCGGTAAAAAAGTTGATTATTTTGTGGCGATTTTGTGAGTTTGTAGATTCAAATCGAGGGTTGATTGACTTTATTTGTGAGAAAAACGAATACCCAAAAGACTTATTTTTGCAGTTATTGCTAGAGTTGCAATTAGTGGTTGTACAGATTGGTTTTTGTATCAATGTGGAAAGATAGTTTCTTTAATGGGTTAATGACAATTTAGGGCTCGAACCCAAGGGGGTGTCTAAAAGGGGCTTTGGTTTTTTTTCTCTCGCTAAATCAGGACTCAAAATCAATTTTTTTGGCAATTAGGGGCTTTCTGACGGAATTCGTCAGAAATATTGTTAAGTTCCCATGTGCATAGCACGTGATTAACAGATCAGTTAGTTTGAACTGATATTTGCTCTTAAAGGGTTAAATGGCACTTTTTAAAAGTATGGAGAAGTGTGGAAACTATAATCCATATCCTTTCATATTCCCTCACCCACACACGTATTACTCACTATCTATGCCGTTTCTCTATGCCTTCCTCACGTCCGGCATACAACCCACCTCTGACCTTCTTCTCCGGCAATCATCCACTTCTTCTACGGCAGCCGTCCCTTCAAAGCCATCGCCTCCCCCACCCTTTTTTATTCTCCTTAAACGTCCTCTCAAAACTACCACCGCCGGCTGCTCTCTTTCTTACTAGATCCAGATCTGGTTCGCACTCTAATGCGCACCATAGAAGTCTCCCTCATCGCGTTCTGTCGTTCCTGAAGCATCATCTCTGTTTTCTTCAAAAATGGATCGCTCGCATAAGTAGCCAAAATGGGATTTTGGGTCTGCTCTAATTCGATAAAGACGGTAAAGGTGCAGTTGGCGGTTGAATTGGGTGGTGGAAATGATGGAAATTGCAAGAATGGTAAATTGTTGGTTGAGGCTGTGGACCAACTGGACAAATTTGATATTGAAATCCTGATTTTTCTTCTTGTTCATGTTGAATCTTGACCACAACTTAAACTTCCTTGTGGTTTTGATTACTTTCATTTTGGTGGTGGTGGGTGGTGTTGATGGTTGTGGGTAGGCGTAGATGGCAGGTGGTGGTTGTGGTGAAAAGGTTAGAAGAAGGGGGTTGGCCGGAGTTGTTGAAGAAGACGGTGGGTGTTGGCCGGAGTTGTTGAAGGCCGTGGTGGGAATTGGCTGTTGTGATTGATTTGTGCATCATTATCTTGTACATTAAATTAATGTACAATAAATTTTGTTTATGTTTCAAAAAAAAAATACTTAAAGCTTAACAAATTAAGTTTTATATTATTATATACTCCCTCCGTCCCGCTTGAATTAGAATTTTTGGTCAAGTAATTTATAATTTGATCAAAAATTCTAATTCGAACGGGACATAATAGAGAGTGTATAAAAGGTCAAAAGATCATAAAGTTTAACTTTATTTTTTTAGAGAAACATATGTTAAATATTGCTTAAAATACTGGGTTAAATTATGCATTACAATATTACACAGATATTTATTATATATTTTCAAAAATAATTAAGTATAATTTTTTTTATTTTTAAATAATATTATTGTATATTAAAGAAATGTTAAGTATTTTTTTCCAAAAATAATTATTTAATCTTGAAAATATATTTGATTTTTTAACCCTTTAAAATTTAAGAATTCCTTTAAACCCCATGATAGCAAATATCAGCAAACTAACTGATCAGTTAATCACGTGCTCTGCTCATGGGAACTTAACAATATTTCTAACGAATTCCGTCAGAAAGCCCCTAATTGCAAAAAAAAAAAAAATGATTTTGAGTCCTGATTTAGCGGAAAAAAAGTTGTGGCCCCTTTTAGACGCTCCCTTGAGTTCAAGCCCTAAATTGTCATTAAACCTTCTTTAATTTGGTTTTTGGAACAGAATCGTTGAAGTAGTGTGTAGCCCAGCAACCTAACGTGGGTGGCTACCATATTTAGGGCCATTTCCAGTTTAACAGGAAATTTGATTTTTTGGTTATCTTTGAGTTTGGATTTTTGAGTTTCGTATTTTTGAGTTTTTGAATTCTTAAGGTTTGAATAATCTGGAAACTAGGATTCGAATAATTTTAAGTTTTTGAATTTTCGAGTTTCATGAAAGAAATGGAAGGAAGAAGATGAAGGGTTTAAAGAAATTTGAGTTGAGTTTTATTTTAACCATTTTCCCATCTAAAAAGTTCACGTGGCACATGACTATTTAACGTTCAATAATGGATGGAGTTAGTGTTAGTGACCTCCGTTGCACAAAGTGTCCAATTGAGGTACTATCCTTGCAACTAAAATGACATGAGGTCAGTGGCGGACCTAGAACTTTTACTCACCGGGTGCACAATTACATTAAATTTTTAAATTTATTTCTCAACGATTAAAGTATAAAAAAAATCAATTATAAATAGAAGAAGAAAGAGAAATCAAAAGATGAGAATTTTGTGTATAAGTTTTAACTCCTATTTTGATAGAACAATTTTAATCCCTGAATGTCATACTCATATTTAAGTAAGAGAAAGAGGAAGAGATGAAGCGGAAGCATATAATAAATGTATACCTATTGAATCCATCTTGATGTCTTGAAGGGAGAATAAGAATGAAGTAGAAGATAATGTAGGGAGATGATCTTCTAAATGAAAGTGTCTCTTAGTCTCTCAAAAGTTCTTTCAATAATGAAGAGATAATTTAGATGAGAGAAAGTAAGAATCAAGTATGTTTAAGGCTTGATGGAGGGGCCTTTATATAGTAAACATGGTGACACTTCAAATAGGGACCATACCTATTCATTTCCAAAGCAATGTTGATTTACCATCTTGCCCATCAAAGATAGATAAATAACATTTCAGGGATTCTACACATTGACTATTTTGACCATACTTTATATTAATGTCATAGTTATGATTTTATTTATGGAAGGTACCAAATTATTTGTGTTGCAAGCCACATTGATCTAACAATCTCCCACTTGGGTTGCAAAACAAATTTCTTCCTTTAAATCATAAGTACAACATAAATGATAACCCAAATGTGCACTTTGTTATCACTTATAACAATCTCGTCCATTAGCCATACAAGTATAGAACTAAAGGGGCAGTCGTTGTAATTGATTCGCAACTAAACCCACTATAATTACATATACTAATTCAACTAAATGACATAGATCAAAAGTATGGATGTGTAGCATGGATCTTAATGAATATATACATATTCTTCCAACTAGTCCAACTTAACCAAATGAGATCAAACTTTAAATAATAATAGAACAATAAAATTGAAGAAAACAACATAAACTCCCACTATATTAAATGTTATCAAAAGTTGTTACACCCATATGAGCAACATGCTCGTGAAACACTAAAGGTGATAACGCCTTAGTAAACGGATCCGCTAACATAGAGTTTGTACCAATAAGTTGTATTTCTATTTGTTCATTTCGTACCCTCTCTCTTACAACAAGAAATTTAATGTCAATGTGTTTAGACTTTGACGAGCTCTTGTTATTGTTGGAGTACAAGACCGCTGCCCTATTGTCACAATAAAGCTTAATAGGTCTTTCGACACTATCAACAATACGCAGTCCCTCAGTGAATTTACGCAGCCATATAGCTTGATTGGATGCCTCGAAACAAGCAACGAACTCGGCTTCCATGGTGGAGGAAGTAACGAGTGTCTGCTTGGCACTTCTCCAAGAAATGGCTCCACCGGCTAATGTGAAGACATAACCAGACGTTGGTTTACGGCTGTCTTGGCATCCAGCAAAGTCGGAATCGGAATACCCAATGATCTCGAGATGATCCGACTTTGAATATGTAAGCATGTAGTCCTTGGTGTTTTGTAAGTACCGCATCACTCTTTTGGCTGCGACCCAATGTTCTCTCCCCGATTGCTTTGGTATCGACCAAGCATCCCAACAATAAAAGCTAAGTCTGGACGAGTACAGACTTGAGCATACATTAAGCTTCCTACTGCTGATGCATAAGGGATGTTTTCCATATACTTGGTTTCAAAATTGTTTTTGGGACATTGATTAAGACTAAATTTATCTCCTTTAGAGACAGGGGTGTCATGTGGTTTACAGTTTTGCATGCTAAATCTTTGTAATACCTTCTCTATATAGGCCTTTTGTGATAATCCTAAAGTACCTCGTGAGCGATCACGGTGTATTTGGATTCCTAATACAAAAGATGCCTCTCCAAGATCTTTCATTTCAAATTTCTTTGAAAGAAATTTCTTAGTGTCTTTAAGAAGGTTCAAGTCATTACTAGCAAGTAAAATATCATCCACATATAAGACTAAGAATATAAATTTATTCCCACTGAACTTATGGTATATACAATCTTCACCAATATTCATTTCAAAGCCAAATGAAAGAATTACTTGGTTAAATTGAGATACCATTGACGGGAAGCTTGCTTGAGCCCATAAATGGATTTCTTAAGTTTACAAACTAAATGATTAGTTTGTTCCAAATCATCCACCATTTATGGTTTCTTCATATAAATGGTTTCCTCAATGTCTCCATTGAGAAAAGCAGTTTTTACATCCATTTGATGAAGCTCAGGGTCATAATGTGCCACTAAAGCCATAATGATCCTAAAGGAGTTTTTAGAAGACACCGGAGAGAATGTTTCTTTGTAGTCAATACCTTCCTTTTGAGTGAAACCTTTGGCAACAAGACGAGCCTTATGTCTTTCCACATTACCTTGTGAATCCCTTTTGGTTTTAAATATCCATTTACAACCAATCGGTTTCACATCCTTCGGTAATGAGACAAGATCCCAAACGTCGTTGTCTTTCATAGATTTTAACTCTTCATTAATGGCATTGATCCACTTATGAGAATTAGGACCTTTAATGGCTTCATGGAAGGTGAGAGGCTCATCTCCCACTAAACCTAGGTGACCTTCATTCTCTGCAAGATACACCTCATAATCATCCAAAATGGCACTTCTTCTAACTCTATTGGATCTCCTTAAAGGCACTGGTTCTTCCTCATTTTGAGGTTGTTGAATTTCCTCATTTTGATCAACATTTTCATGTTGTTCAATATTTATAGGGGAGTCAATATTTTGAATTTGTTCCTCTTGAATTTCAGGTACAAGTACTTGATTTTCAATTGGGACTACTAAGGGAAGAGGTATAGAAAAGGATTCCTCTTCCTTAAATTCAAAATTATTATTCCTAATTTCCCCTCTAAATTCAACATCCTCAAAGAACCTAGCATTTCCCGTTTCAAAAAACGTTCTAGTTTTCGGGTTGTAAAATTTATAGCCCATTGATCTTTCGGCATACCCTACAAAGTAGCAACTAACTGTCTTAGCGTCCAATTTCCTTCGTTAGGCCTATAAGGCCTAGCTTCTGCTGGACAACCCCATACATGAAGATGATTTAGGGACGGTTTCTTATTCGTCCATAATTCATAAGGGATTTTATTGTTAGTGGCCTTAGAGGGAGCCCTATTTAGAAGATAAGTTGCGGTTTTTAATGCATCGCCCCATAATGAGTGAGGTAAAGAAGTACAAGAAACCATACTTCTTACCATATCCTTAAGGGTTCTATTACGTCTCTCAGCTACACCATTCATGCTAGGCGTACCCGGCATAGTGTAGTGAGGGACAATCCCACACTCTTCAAGATAGCGAGCAAAAGGACCCGGACGTTGTTCTCCCGAACCATCATTCCGACCATAGTAATTTTGTTTTTCCAAGTTTTAAAGTTTGTCCCATTAAGCATCGGAATTGTGCTCATCGCAGCAGTAATAGAAGAAGCGTTAAGTAAATCTGGGAATCGAGAACAAGAATGAATACAAAACAATAATAAGTAACTGCATTATAAATTAAAAGATTAATTATATCAAATGAAATCCATCAATAAAGCAATTAACATGACATCAAAACTAATCTTTGGATTGAGAATTGACTCATAAATAACTACTTTAGATGACAAGTAATTTGAACAATATTTGATTAAATGCTTAATCTTCCTTTGGGTAGTCTTAAGCATTTAATAAAATTACCAAATGTTCATTTTATATGTCATCACAAGAATGCTTAAGACTTTCTTAGTACGTGGCGTTGTTCAACCTTAGTCGTTCCACCAATCCGTTCGGATGGTTGAGGAGACCAGTCAAGGTTTCCAGCCTGATATACCATGTTAGTCAAATGTCAAGATCTTCTTTGGAAAATTCAAGTCATTCATATCTTAAACATTCAACACTTTAATAATTTTGCATTTAAATAACTTTAATCACTTAGGTGATAATATTATTTAAATAATGAATAAAATTATTTACGCATATAATTAATCAGGGCTTTAAGGTTTGAAAAATTAATGTTTTGTCCAAGGGAAACAAAAGTTGTACAGAAAATAAGATTTTTTCCAAAAAATCTGTGAACAGTGACTGCTCGGCCGAGTCAAGGAAAGTGCTCGGCCGAGCACTTTAAATCAGATTGTTTGAAAATTGATCTGCTCGGCCGAGCAGAACAAAGGACACGGCCGAGCACTTTTAATCAGAACATTTTGCCTTTGTTGACATACAATGCGCGGCCGAGCAAATCCAAACGCTCGGCCGTGCAAGTCTTGGTCCGACCGGGCAAAGCTAAAAACCCGACCGGGTTTTCAAGAGAACCGAACCGGACTCGACCAAAGATCCAACCGGTTTATGTCAATTTTGGCGCCTGTTCATCTGCTCGGCCGAGCAAAACAAATGACTCGGCCGAGCAGTTCGCGCCTTTTCATATGCTCGGCCGAGCAAAGCAAAGGACTCGGCCGAGCAAGGCGATTTTCTGCACTTCTGAATTTTGTTTAAAACTTTCCCAAAATTAATGAATTAAGGACTCGGCCGAGCAAGGCGATTTTCTGCACTTCTGAATTTTTGTTTAAAACTTTCCCAAAATTAATGAATTGCAAGTAGATCCACATGGTGTGTACTTAAAACCACGTTATATAGGGATAGTCTCACAAGAACCATTTTTTTAAATAACAAAACTTTTTCAAACCATTTACTTAATTTAGATGAAGATCATCAGTACTCTATGAATGAATTAGAGTCCTTAATCAATCATCAAATACCTTAAGATTCAACAGGGAAATGAATCATAGTCAAAGCATAAAGCTTAAAAACAAGAACTCAAACTCAAACTAATAATGAGCGGGCTCTGATACAATTGATAGAACAATTTTAATCCCTGAATGCCATACTCATATTTAAGTAAGAGAAAGAGGAAGAGATGAAGAGGAAGCATATAATAAAATGTATACCTGTTGAATCCATCTTGATGTCTTGAAGGGAGAATAAGAATGAAGTAAGATAATGTAGTGAGATGATCTTCTAAATGAAAGTGTCTCTTAGTCTCTCAAAAGTTCTTTCAATAATGAAGAGATAATTTAGATGAGAGAAAGTAAGAATCAAGTATGTTTAAGGCTTGATGGATGGCCTTTATATGTAAACATGGTGACGACTTCAATAGGGACCATACCTATTCATTTCCAAGGCAATGTTGATTTACCATCTTGCCCATCAAAGATAGATAAATAACATTTCAGGGATTCTCACATTGACTATTTTGACCATACTTTATATTAATGTCATAGTTATGATTTTATTTATGGAAGGTACCAAATTATTTGTGTTGCAAGCCACATTGATCTAACACTATTGAAATGAGAAGGGAAAAAACCATTTAAAAATGGAAGAGAAGAAAAGAAGATAATGGGGTTTGAACCCACTACCTTTTAAACACAAACTTGACTTTCAACCACCAGCGCTAAAGAAACTTTGTTCATCAAGTGCACTTTTATTATATATCCTGAATACAATTTTTTTTCTTCTTATAAATGAAAGTTGAGCAGGTGCAATTGCACCCCTTCATACACTAAGGTCCGCCCTGCATGAGGTACCAAAGTCGTACAAAGTGACCAATTAAGATTTTTTTTTTTTTTTTTTTTTTTCCTAGATATTAATATACTAGGTTGCATGCTATATCCGGTCTAATCTAAACATTTATCGATTTAATTTTTAGTCAAATTTCAATCAAATTGACAAAAAAGTCAAGCATGCGATATATTAGTAAAAACACAGTACTTTAAATAAGAGGTGTCAAAACTATAACTTAGTATTTGTTTTTGGCAAAACAATGAAATCCAATTGGATTGATAATCAAAATTAAGGAGGACGAATGGAATTAAAGCTATAGAATTGCAGAATTCAAGATTGCACAAGGATGTAACGAGGAAAGCCCTTGAGAGAATAATCTCCCCGGCACAAACCTCGGGAGGTGATTAAGAGCACCTTCCTTCCCAAACGGTAGTATTAATGTTTTTGAACTGTGGAGGAGTACAAAGTGTTGTGTGAGTGTGTGTGATGGTGTGCGCTCCAAGCTCGTTTTAAATACAAATAAGAACCCTATCTAAAAGAGTAACAAACTATCCTAAAACTCGGGCTCTATCTTGATGATCTTTGACTTGGTCTTCTTTCTGTTGAGAGTAGGCCTTGTAGCACGTTTTACTTTAGCTGTAGATAATAAATTAGTTAGGATAATTATGATTAATTTATTGATAATTCTGCCAGAGGTGAAGATGTCTGCATCTTGGTCAAGATGTCACCATCTTGAAAATATATCCATAACCAACTGTCCTATAATCTCGCATTCTATCTTCAAGAAGAGGAGACGTGGTCAATGATGCCGTTGATGGTTGTTTTAATGCTTATCCACACGTGCTTTTTTGTTATAATACCTACAAACATTATTACTAAAATAGGATAATAATTAATAATGTTAAATATACCTACTGCTTAAGACGTTGCCATCTTGAAGGTAAGTGAAGATGGTACAACTTGAAATTTCACCACAACAGTATTCGCTCCGTTTCAAATAAAAATCTTACTTTCTTTTTGTATGTCTCATATTAAGAATCCATTTCCCGTAATCGCAAATGATAAAAGGTGTTTTGGATAGTTTTTTTTTCCTTTAAATGCTTGTATAGTTTTATAAAAATAAGGGTTGGTTTCCCGTAAAACGCGTTTTACCAAATGATTAGGAAAAACGTGTTTCACAAAAACGGCGCGATATTGCTGGAAAAAACTTCAAATGACAATTTAAAGGCCTAAACGACGTCTTTTGACGATTTTAAACACGGAATCAGGGGGCAAAGCCCTGTGACTTCTGTTTCTCTTCAAATTTCCTTTCATAAAAACCCATCTGGATATCACTTTCAAAGGTTCTGGCTATCAGTCTCAAAGGTTCTTTTCAGCTTTAAAGGTTCTTTCAATATGCTCTCCGGCTATCAAAAAACTACAACTGGCTATCAAAAACACTAGAACTGACACTAAAAATTACTCTCACTTTAACTAAAAAAAAATCATTTTTTTCTCACTTGCACAATAAAAAAACCACTATCCATAACTTTTATTATTTCTATACAGAACCACTTAAGCTTCATACCCAGAAGGTTTGTTGGTCATGACTTTGTTCAAATATCATTAAAATCATATCTAGATGACTCTATTATTGATGTCCAGAAACTTTTGAAGTTGATATCCAGAATTTTCATGGCCAAGACTTTCTTAAAATATGCTTGAAACTCATATCCAGATAATTTTTTTTATATATAATATATATATATTCAAAATAATTTGATGTTGATATCTAGAAGGTTTTGTTGTTCATGACATTCTTCAAATGTGCTTCAAAAATTACATCCAGGATGATTT
>JAOWBW010001252.1:212363-287878 GCA_026119855.1 Campanula takesimana
AGATCCTCTACTTGTCCAACTCAAGAAAACTCAAGCCAACATCTCTATTTGGGACCTCATTGCATCCTCGAAGAAACACCGAGATCTCGTCATCCGCAATCTCGATGATACATCAGTTTCTCCCGATACTACTCCGAGGACCTCACGGCAATGATTGGTCACATTCATTTTAGCATGTCATCACTTTGCCGATATGGACCCTTCCACCATTTGGTTCCGACCACAACGAAGCTATTTACCTCAAGGTACGAGCAAGGGGGAGGCCCGTCTCAAGAGTCTTAGTGGACGGTGGTTCCGCACTCAATCTCATGCCTGGTAGGATCATGGGCATACTGGGGCTTAAAGATTCTGATTTGAGGGTCTTCTACTCAAGTAATCCGAGGTTATGACAGCACCGCCCGTACAGTCATGGGTATGATCGAAATTGACATTGAGTTTGGGAGGCATGGTCATGTCCGTTCCATTCAAGTGCTTGATATCCCTGCTCGTTCAACTTACTGTTAGGTCGACCATGGATTCATAGTGCTAATGCCGTACCGTCAACTCTCCACTAATGTGTCAAGATCCGAAACGGTGATGAAATAGTGACCGTAATGGCTGAAAACATTACTATCCACAGAAAAGGTGAGCCCGTCCACCAAGTTCAGCACGGTCTACCAGACTCCACTCTCTCCGGCGTCTCAATCAACGCCATTGACAAGAAGGGGGAAATGGATCATGGACCACCAGCAATCACAAAGTACTCCGCATGATGAGGGATCTAGACTACTTCCCTTGTTTAGGCTTAGGGAAATATCAGCAAGGAATCCTACATCCCGTGCAAGTCCCATTTGTCAAGAACACATTCGGTTTGGGGTACGAGCCTTCCAAAGAAGACTTGAAGCAAGACCAAGCAATCAAGAGCGAAAAGGCTCGAGCTCATAAAGAAGGCCGTCGTTATGAGGTCCCTAATCTAGGCCTTACCGCAAGACGTTGAATGGTTATTTTGTCCGCCAAGGGGAAGACGTTCCCTACATGATCTTTCCCGAACCATGGGTTAACAACAAGGGTGTCAAAAAGCCCGGCCTCGAAATCTTCTCCGATTGTGAGATCCAGAAATCCGAAAGGGAACCAACTCCCATGTCGCCCCGTGAATGGTGGGGAAGGAAGGTGACTATAGAGTCCGAGACAGAAATCACCGAGGGGGAAGAACTGACAGATTTAGCCTCCATGTTCTAAGAGCTTGCCGTAATGAATGAATGCCAGTCAACGCCTCCATGACACCGTCATCATGAACGAGACTATCAGTGAGATCCCCCAAGCTCTGAGCCGATCAACAATTGGTATTCAACAAAAGGGCCCGTGGTATCCGAGGAATTCTTAGTCCAAGAAATGGGTTGCATACCCCGCACAGCAACAAAGGAAGAGCAGCTTACACTTACTTTCGAGTCCGAGAGTGTCTCTAATACCCTCACCCAAGAGGATTTGGAGGCCATAGCCGAGCGTGTTTCCTTTCTTTGCTAATGAAAAATTGATATTTCTGAGTACCCTGAGATTGCAAACATCATAAATGATGAATTAACTAATAATGAACTTAACGAACAAGTTAATAACGATTCAAATTATGATGAAATAGACCACGAAAACACAACATACTTAAATGAACTGGCCAACAAGTCCGTAGTCGTGGCGAGAATGGTCCCAAAGGCTGACGAAGAATGCAGGTTGTTAATCTGGTACCGAAGAAGAGCCAAAAGAAACCAGATTGGAAGCTTCTTCAAGGGAGACGACAGAGACAGATTGACTGCATTACTACGAGAGTTCGTGGATGTGTTCGCATGGTCATACAAAGACATGCCGGGTTTAGACAGAAGGTAGCGGAGCACAGGATTCCGATCAGAGAAGATGCCAGGCCAGTAAAGCTGAAGCTCAGGAAGATCAAGCCAGAATGGTCTCTGTAGGTCAAAGAAGAGATTGAGAAGCTCTCAGCGTGGGTTTCATCAAGGTTATCGAGTATCCGACATGGTAGCCAACATTGTGACAGTCAGGAAGGCGAACGGCAAGGTCCGAGTTGTGTAGACTTCCGGGATTTAAACAAAGCTCCCCAAAGGATGATTTTCCACTCCCTAATATCGACATGCTAGTCGACTCCACTGCTGCCTACGAGGTTCGCTCATTTGTGGATGGGTTCGTGGGTACAATCAGATTTTCATGGCCGAGGAAGATCAACATAAGACAGCCTTCACAACCGTGCGGTACCTTCTGCTACACAGTCATGCCATTTGGGTTAAGAAACGCTGGGCTTCCTACCAAAGAGCCGTGACAGACTTGTTCCACGATATGATTCACAAAGAAATCGAGGTCTATGTGGACGACATGATCATTCACTCCAAAGGGACCGATGGTCAACATTGATCGATCTCCGCAAGTTCTTCGAAAGGCTTCGTCAACACAGATGAGGCTCAACCTGCAAAGTGCACATTCGGGGTTATCCGAGGCAAAGTTCTTGTTATATGGTCACTGAAAGGGGAATCGAAGTAGACCCCTCCAAATCAAGGCAATCATTGACATGCCTCCTCCAAAGACACAGAAAGAGATAAAAGGTTCATGGGCAGACTACAATACATCAGTCGGTTTGTGCACAAACTCACTTCATGTGCGAGCCAATCTTCAAGTTACTCAAGAAGAATGTGCTCTAGAATGGACCGATGCGTGCCAAGAAGCCTTCGATCAAGTGAAGCATTACTTAACGTGCCCTCCTGTTCTAGTTCCGCCGCACAAGGAGAAACCTCTGTTGCTTTATCTCACTGTCAATGATGAAGCCCTAGGGGCTATGTTAGCACAAGAGAAACGAGAGTCCACAAAGGAAAACGCCATTTATTTTGTCAGTCGCCGATTCCAAGGAGGCGAAAAGAAACTACTCTGTCTTAGAGAAGTCATGTGCAGCATTGGTTTGGGTCACTCAAAAAGCTCAAACACTATATGGAAGCTTTTCCGATCAAGCTAGTAGCAAAGGTGGACCCGCTCCGCTACATCTTCGAGAAGCCTTTCATGTCAACAAGAATAGCCAAATGGTACTTCATGCTCGCCGGCTACGATATCACTTACGTCACACTAAAATCGTCAGGGGGAAAGTGTTCAGTGACCAGCTGCCGAATTCCCGTGTGACGAAGTGAAGGGGAAGATGTGCAGTTCCCCGACGAGCATTTAATTTGTACTGCAACCGAGGAAGACAAGTGGCAACTTTTTTTCGATGGCGCCGCCAATAAACACGGTTTTGGTATAGGGGTATTGCTTGTCGATCCAAAAGACATCTACACTCCCATTGCCATACGCCTGGAATTCGAAGCTACCAACAACATTGCCGAGTACGAAAGCATGCATAGCAGGGCTCGAAGCAGCTCTCGAAAGAAACGTCACGGAACTAGAAGTGTTCGGCGACTCTTTGCTCTTTATCAATCAGCAATCGGGTAAATGGAGAACCAAGACCGACTCTCAACAGTATGGTCAGCACCTTGAAGAACTGGTTGAACAATTCCCAAGAAATCACTTCAACTACCTGCCAAGGGATAAGAATCGCTTCGCCGATGCACTGGCCACTATAGCTTTATTAGTTGAAATGCCCAAAGGAAAAATGGTGAAGCCTTTTAAAATTGCTCGAAGGAACAGTCCGGCATATGCATGAGCATCGAGATCAACGAGGTTCAAACAAACTCTCCGTGGTATTCAGATATCATGAACTTCCTCAAAGACGGCACTTATCCCGAGAACATCAATAGAAGTCTCAAGCAGCTCTGCAAAGGTTAGCCTCTCGGTACGTACTGATTGGGGACCGAGTCTATAAAAGGGCACCACGACGGGATCAATCTCTTATGCGCCAATGAGACCGAAGCTCAAGGGATAATGTGTGAAGTGCACGAAGGAGAATGTGGACCCCACATGAATGGGTTTATGCTAGTCAAGAAGATACTTCGCATTGGTTACTATTGGAGCACTATGAACGAGACTGTATCGAGAAAGTCAAAAGGTGTGCCAAGTGCCAATTCCACGCTAATCTGCAACATGCTCCACCCTCACAACTTTACAATATGGTCACACCTTAGCCTTTCTCTTGTTGGGGGATAGACATCATCGGTAAAGTTCATCCTGCCGGGAGCAATGGGCAGTCATTCGTCCTAGTAACAGTCGAACTACTTCACAAAGTGGGTCGAAGCACAAGCCTATCGAACCCTCAACGCCAAGAAAGTGGCCGAATTTGTAAAGATTAATATCATGTGCCGATACGGCGTGCCTCATGAAATCATTTCCGACAACGGCTCTCACTTTGAGAAGGAAATGGATGCACTTTTGTAGAATACAAGATCACCAAGCACAAGTCATCTCCTTACCGGCCCCAAGCAAATGGCGCAGTCGAAGCAGAAAATAAGACCATCGAGACCATCGTCAAGAAAATGGCCTCAACAGGAAGGGATTGGCCCGAAAAGCTACCATTAGCATTGTGGGGCTACCGCACATCGATACGATCCGCAACAGGAGAAACTCCTTATGCATTGGTCTATGGTTCTGAAGCCGTACTCCCTATCGAACTTGAAGTCCCATCTCTACGGGTCCTCTCGAGAATCAAGTCACGAGGTCAACTGGATGCAGAGTCGATACGAACAGCTAGCCTTACTCGACGAGAAAAGGTTAAGGGCACTCGAACGCACGAGGGCATATCAGCAAAAGGATGGCAAGAGCTTTCAACAAAAAAGTGAAGCCTCGAAACATCAATGTGGGAGATTTGGTCTTAGACAACATCCTCCTAATGCTATGAATCCCCTGGGGAAATGGGAGACCCCGATGGATCGGTCCGTACGTGGTCAAAAAGATACTAAGCGGTGGTGCAGTCCGGCTCGTGGATTTAGATGGGACCAGCTGCCAAAGGAGGTCAACCTCGACAAGCTCAAGAGGTTCACGCTAATAAACAAAGACCATTAAAACAAAAAAAAAAAAAAAAAAAAAAAATCGCTCGCTATGTTGAAAGCCCGCAAGGGCGGCCTAGGCAAAAATTAGAGCACGTGCAAAAAAGAAGAGCCGCCTAGATTGAAACCCGCAAGGGCGGTCTAGGCAAAAAACAGGGTGCACAAAAAAAAAAAAAAAAAAATGGTCTTTGTTTGTTTGAACTACGAAGACCTGAGCTCCCAACTGGAGGAACGTAGGCAACCTTCGGTGCGGTCTAAACCATATCAAAAATACCCAATTCACTTCAAATAACAAAATGCAATTTTTATTCATTCAATGAATTATTCAAACATTACAACAATTTATTGCAAGCAACAAAAGACATCAAAATATTAAGACATCCTAAAACAAAGTGGTCTAAATTGCAATCTCTTGGGGTACAAAGAAAAAATCTAATCTTTCTTAGTTTGGGAACCCATTGCTTCTTGTTATGTACTTTAGTCTTCTTGGATGGGGCCGAACATTCTTGGGACCGCCAAGACGGGAGAAACGCTAGGACGGGACGGAGCTTCATCAACGGCTTTCCCTTTACCCTTATCAAGCGGAACCTTAGCGGGGACAACCATGGGACGCTTCCACACATATGAGGATTTTCCCTTACCTTTCTTCTTCTTCGGAAAATAACGGGTCTATAGTCCCGTACATGAACCACCGGTCTCACGGGGTCAACAACATCGTCATTGGGCCTTCCCAAACGATCAAAAACGCTCGGACGCTTCTCCACCATCGAGACGGACCCCACAGCTGGAACGGCGTTCACCATTGGAACGGAATTCTCACCCTCGGGGACGAAACCTTAACTTCAAAGGAGAAAGTCATTGGGGCCATTATAACAAGAATTTTGTGGTTTAGGGGGAGAAAGTGTCTGCAAAAGAATGCTGTGTGGCCATCTGGTCGAAAAATGGTTCAAATTTATAGCTGTTGGAACATTCTGATCAGAAAAGAAAGGGGCTGTAATCAGCAGGCCAGAAGCGCGCGCCTCCGACCATGGATTCACAACGCGCGCGCCTCCAAAAGCAAGCCCGACGCGCGCGCCTTGACAGCAGTTTAGACAGAAAACAGCCCTTGTCAGTTCAGAACAGAACCAAGCACTTCAACATATCCAGCCTGCAGCATAAATCAAATCCCAGCAAGAAAAAGGAGTTCAAAGCATCGACAACAAGCACCCTGGGCACACATTTGTTGTAAAGAGTCGACATCTAAGATCGAGTCGCTAATAGAACATAAAAACGAGTAGTAAAATAGATAGGATTGTAAATACATGGTAAATGTTATTACAGGCAAAAGCAAAGTGTTTCAATCCCTCATCCTCTCTGCCACAACAGCTCAGGCACGTCATCACCAACACCGTGCTCACCCCCTGCTACCGCTCTCGGTCTCCTCATCGTCATCATCATCCTCATCCTCATCATCATCATCATCATCATCAGTCAGATGTCTCAATCACAACATCAGGACGGGTCCTCTTAGCAGCTCTCCCCGATGAACTGGCGCCGCCCCGGCTCTGGCTACCCTCTCGGCTCAGACTCCTACTATGGCTCAGACTCCTGCTCAGCGACTGCCTCGCCGAAGAGACAGCCTCATCAATGTCCAGTGCAGCATCCCTGAAGCATCGTCCCATGCCCGAGCACCTCGGGCAGCTCCTCTCGCAGCACCAGAGACAGCACCAGCAGCATCTCTAGTCATGGCAGCAATATCCCTGCACAGCTCCAGCACCCTCTCCTCCAGCTGACGGAGCCTCCGCCTCATCCCTTGTTCTGCCTACCCAAGTGCCTATAAGCAGCTACGGGCACCTGTTACAACAAGAACGGGGAAAGGAAATTACATCAATACAAAGAACCAGAAAAACAAGAATGGAACTGAGAAAATGCAAAGATGGTCAGAAAAACATACCATGGCAGCCTAAGCAGGAGGCTCTCTCTCCGGTGACATATCCTCGGGAACAATCTCCCTCTGCTCCTCAAAGACCCGAGTTTGAATAAGTGTAATAAGGAGGAGGCAAAGGAGGATCAAAACAATACCCGGCACTGGTAGTGTAAAACCGAGCGGAGGTCGAAGGAGCAGCCTGTGATCTCCTCGGATCAGCGAACATAAAGCCCTGCATCAAGTTGTTCTCCCTGAAGAGGCCATAATCCTGATCCAAGTGAATATAAGGGACGGCATCAACCCCTACCATATATGCCGCACGATCAGCCTCTGAAAGTGACCTCCAGTTACGAGGGCAGAAAGGAGGAACGTCTGGAACTGCAGGACGAGGAGGGGTGTAAAAGTCTGTCACCTGGGTACCATGCTGCCAAAATACTCTGTCTCCCAAGTACAGAGCCATGCACTCACCCGAACTCATCAAAAGCCGAGAACGGGTAGGAATAAGAGTGTGCTCAAACCAGTGCTGAACTGATCTCCACGGATACAAAGAAAAGGCAACAGACTCAGGCCTCAGGGTGTCCAAGTGCCGTCGGGCCGAAGTAAGACTAATGTGATTCGTGCCAGTCTTCACATTCCTCTCCTTATACGCCCACCGTGCGCAGTCCGGAATACTGGGGCTGGCCTTCCTTGGCAATCTTGAAATCCCTCAGATTCAGGATAGCAAAAGCCCAAAGCTGTAGACAAGAGGCAGAAACAAAGTTAATGACAGTCAACGAAAAAGGCAGTTATGACTAAGGCAAGGAGAATATAAAAGGGACAGTAAGCGGTATACCTCCCACAGCAAGCTAAAGCCGTAACAGAGCTGGTGGTCGAGCGACTGGTCAAATCCATGCCGTGGTAACAAGCAGCCAAGCCCGCTGCGCCCCAGTTATACTGGCCGATCTGGTCCAAGTCCACTAACAAGTCAAGCAGAGCCAAAGAGGCCGAAGATCCCCCATTGGCAAACAGAGTGTGGGATAACAAGTACCAAATGAAGCAACGGACCACAGCATCAACCCGATCAGCAGTAACACCCCGAGCCTCAGCCATCAGGATGCTGAAATAAGCCCGGATTCTCCCCCATGTCACTCGAGAATTCTTAACCTCGAACCGACAGTCAACCAAGGCCAGTAACTCGTTCGGAGTCCGAGCAGCCCCTCTCAAACCAAAAGGGACAGGCACCCCCATGAACGGCAAGCCCGTCAAAGCTGTGAAATCAGTAGGCGTCATAGTCACCTCGCCCATGGGTAAATGGAAGGTATGGGTGGTATCCCACCATCTCTCCCTCAATGCCTGAACCACATCAGGGTCATTCTTCAAAGCTGGGAGGCTAGTGACAAAAAGACCAAAATGAGTCCCTGTGACTCGGGCCCGAACATTCTCGGGCAACCTCTTCCATATAGAGATGGGCCCATGAGCCCCACCGCGAATCTCCGTCAAACGGGTCCACTCCTAAAAAAAAAAAGGGGGGGAACAGCAAAAATTTCATCAGCATGACTGCTAGAAAAAACGGATGAACTCAACACAAAGATTTCAACGGCAGAACAATGTACAAGCAAGTGTGTGAACGTGAAAATGGACATCCCAACATGTTTCTTACAACAAATCAGCAACAACAAACAACATGCAAAGAATGATCAATAAAGCTGTTGCAGCAATATCTCGGGTAAAGAAAACAGAACTTCATGAAGCCCGAAATCGACAAGAAAGGTGAGGCATTCTTACCAAACCCGAAGTCACGAAGTGAGAAATATGGGTATGAGACCGGAAAGTAAGCAAGCTCGGGTCCATAGCTTCAACCCCAATTTCGGGCTCCTCGCCCTGTTGCATCTCAAACGGAGGTGATTGCTGACGATCCGACATCGTTTCTTTGACGGAATTGATCCTAGAGCAGCAAGAAAGTGTTTTGGGGTGATTTCTCTACGAAAATTGAGCTTGGAATTTGGAGGGTTCTTCAAATTTTTGAAAAATGGCCAAAAACAGCGAACAGCCTGTTTAAATGTGCTGAACTTATGCGCCAGGCGCGCGCCTCCCGACATACTCATCTGAGGCGCGCGCGTCCCATAACGAGGCTCGGACGCGCGCTCTTCCCATCAGCAGGCAGGTTCAGAAGCAGTCTCCCATGCAAGAATCCATTCATCGTATCAAAGTTTCCCCACGGATTCCGAACTCCCTAAGTTCTGTCACGGGTGCCACGCCCCCCTCAAGAGTCAATCTCAACATTTCATCCCCAGCAGGAACATTTTTCTGGTCGCAGTCAACTGTGCCCGTACCCCACAATTCAAAAGTCAAGTGTGACTCCAAATGGCACGAGACTTCAAAGCAATATTTCATCAAACGGATTCACTAACGGATTCGCCAACAAGGGTTCACCAACGGACTCATCCAAAGGGTTCACCAACGGACTCATCCAAGGGATTCACTGACGGATTCATCAAACGGATTCACCAAAGGATTCGTCAACAAGGGCTCACCAACGGACTCATCCAAGGGATTCACTAACGGATTCATCAAACGGATTCACCAACGGATTCGTCAACAAGGGTTCACCAACGGACTCATCCAAGGGATTCACTAACGGATTCATCAAACGGATTCACCAACGGATTCGTCAACAAGGGTTCACCAACGGACTCATCCAAGGGATTTACTAACGGATTCATCAAACGGATTCACCAACGGATTCGTCAACAAGGGTTCACCAATGGACTCATCCAAAGGGTTCACCAACGGACTCATCCAAGGGATTCACTAACGGATTCATCAAACGGATTCACCAACGAATTCGTCAACAAGGGTTCACCAACGGACTCATCCAAGGGATTCACTAACGGATTCATCAAACGGATTCACCAACGGATTCGTCAACAAGGGTTCACCAACGGACTCATCCAAGGGATTCACTAACGGATTCATCAAACGGATTCACCAACGGATTCGTCAACAAGGGTTCACCAACGGACTCATCCAAGGGATTCACTAACGGATTCACCAACGGATTCGTCAACAAGGGTTCACCAACGGACTCATCCAAGGGATTCACTAACGGATTCATCAAACGGATTCACCGACAGATTCGTCAACAAGGGTTCACCAACGGACTCATCCAAGGGATTCACTAACGGATTCATCAGAAGGTTCACTAACGGCCTCATTCAAAACATTCAGCCGGCAGGTTCACCTAACAGATCATGCCACCCCCTCTATCAACACAAGCCGCTCACACAGGGAGCGCACCACTATCTCTCGCAATTTCAAATTCCTGCTTTCATCGAGTCTTTGCCTTTTTTGGTGATGTCCTCGGCGGGTGTTTTTAACTTTCGTCGACGCGTTTTGCTTTGCAATCCACGTCGCCGAGGGGCTCTGTAGACACCCCGCCTTGGACCGCTCACCCCGATTGCACATTTGATTTTGTGTTTCTCCCCATTTTAAGTGTTTCTCGTTAGTTTCTGTCACTTCCGTTAAGTTCCTGACTGACTTCGTTAAGTCCAGGGACTAAACTGAATAACAGGGCTGACTTTCTAGTCCATTCTGTCAAAATTGCCTTCTCTGAGTCGCGCGCCTCCGACACTAGGAGCCAGGCGCGTGCGCCTCCCGCCCCCAAAGCAGGAAGCGCGCGCCTCTGGGCGTCAGTTACAGATTTCTGGCCAGGATTCCCTCCCTTGCTTAATTTACAGGATTTTGCCCGGGAAGGATTTCTTGGTGACTGAGTTTTGGCACCAAAAACACCCCTCTTTCACCTATAAAAACCTCTCTTTACCTCCATTTTCAAGGATGGAAAATGGATCAAAAAATCATTGGAAAAAAGCATCAAAAAACTAGACAAAGAGAGTCACTTTCTAAAGGTTCTCCAAGAATCAAATCAAGCAACATTTGAAGTTCTTCAAATTGTAGGTAAAAGTCCATCTTTTCGTTTCTTTTCTACCTCATCTCCTCTCTCTTTTACTTTAATCAAATGTGCAATCACCCAAATCATTTTGGGACATGACTTTAATGATCACCTCATCTCATTGAGGTTGGTTAAGGAGTTATCTCCTACATTCCAAATCATATTTTAAACCCCCCTTTTTATGACTTAAAGAAGAAGAAGAAGAAGAACATTTTCATTTATGAAGATTTTGATCAAGCAAGACCAACTTAAGTTGGGCGAGATGGGTGTTTCGGTACTTCCCATCTCGTAATCTAACCCCCGGACCTCAAAACAAAGAATCTCTGTTTTCGTAACCAAAACTTAGGCTACAATCAATAGGTTTTTCTTATGTTCCTCAAAACATAGGTGGCGACTCTAAAACAATCTAAAATCAAGTTAGACATCCTAGGATAATATCACGCGCTTGAGCCTAAGGCCGTGGTGTTCCCACCCGGGGTATCTACACCTTCACACCTCGACCCAACGGCATCCCTAACAAGTCAGCCTGATGGTGTGGATCCTCAGACAAGCTCTCATCAAAAGGCAAGGGTACATCTGTAAACTGTAGCCCAGTGATAGCCGCAAAATCAGTCGGAGTGATAGTGACCTCTCCCCAACTGAAGTGGAACGTGTGATTGGTGTCCCACCAATACTCTCGCATAATCTTTACCAGACCCATCACCTTTTGTGTCCGTCCAATAGCCTGCACATCATCAAAGAATGGACCAAAGCCCAATTCTCGGATCCTCTCTCTCACAACACCTCCCGGTGGCAACATGCCCCATACCTCCTCTACCAACTTGGTAGATCCCTGAGATTTCATTCTCTGCAGTAAACACAGCAAAGGTATATTACTAACTAGCAATTAAATACCAACTCTGTGTTAGGTGTTATAGTTAAAGTGTTCATGCATGCGTTACTTATTAAATTGTGCGTATATTTTCCATCCCCAAAATAATCAACAAATCTAAAAAATTAAATACTCTACAATGATTAATTAATCAAGCCCAATTAAAAAATACAACAAGTATTTATAAAAGACACAAAATGCCCAAAAGCGATAAAGAAGCGGGATCCTTACTTCCGTGGTCTTCATCACCCGTCCTCCGGACCAGTGCCTGTCTTGCCCCACATATAGCTCCAAGTGTTGCCCCATGACAAAATGCCATTCTTGGGGATGATAATTCCTAGCAGCCATTCTCCCCTGCTGCTGTATTTGCTCCCTGTGGTGAGGTGGTTCCTCGCCTCCGCCTTGTTCAATATGTTGCCCCGCTCCTTCACCCTGCTCAAGATATTGCTCCGCGCCAAAGAGATACTGAAAATCCATCGCAAGAATACCAAATATCACTCAACAATAGTGATTAAACTTCTCAAAATCACCTCATTTCTCCTTTTTTTTCTCGACAAAACAATGAAGAGGTATGAAGAAGAAGCAACAGCCGGCGGCTGTTTGTAGGGTCTGTCCAACAGAATGGTCGGCCGCGCGGCCAGTCTCTCCAAGGGTGACGTGGCCCAATCACAGCCCTCCATCACGCGCGCTCCTCAGCAATCCTAGTGACCGAGTTCCATCCAATCAGAAGGACTGGCCACGCGGCCACATGTTCCCCCAGGTGCCAAAATTTACATTTTAGCCCCTCCAGCTTATTTTTAGTTCAAAAGTGACACCCTTAGTCATAAAATAATCAAAAAGGGTGACTCCAGTAAAATCCAAAAAATAATTAAATAGGGTCCGGAAGACTCCAGTAAATTACCAAATCAAATTATAAGGAAGGTTGGGAACTTCTATAAACCTTAAATTATAAAATGAAGGTTGGGAATGACCATAAACCCTAAGGCAGATTAAGGAAACCGACAGAAATCCTTTATTAATAACCGAATCAATCCCAAAGATGCCTGCTTCCAATGTGATTGAGAGAGTTATCGGCCAACCTGTACGAGCTCGAGACAAACCTTCGTCCCGATATATCGTATACGTTACCGTTTACCGATCATCGCGATCCTGAGGTGTTTGAGAAATTATGTGATTCACGTGCCCCATAGGATAACCCGCGTGTCTCATGTTTTGGCATAAGCAGCTGGTACCTCAGTTACTATTGTCAGTGTCTTCGAACACAATTGGTTACTTTCGCATAAGCTGCTGGCGTCTCCGGACATAATGTCAGTTGTTGTTACTGGTGTCTTCAGACATAAATATTGACAATCTGCGATTACGCGCGCTCTATAGGAAGTTAGAATCCATCCCTAAATTTGTTCTCGATTCTTTAAATTTCTTGTAGTACCGGGCGTATGGCCTTACCTCCTTCCCCAATAGAGTCCGAACAACAACTTTATTGCTTCATGAATGTTTTGTCTTCTTATAGGATTAGTCCCCTTAGGATTGTTATCCCCAAGAAGCTAATGTCACGCCCCGGAAATTCTAAAAATCCATAAATATAAAATTTACATAATTAACATCTCAAAAAATGCTAAATACCAAACCGGGCGCGTGAATTCTACTATAAACCAATACCAACAAACAATACCTCACGAGATTATAACTCGGAGACTAGAAACAAACGCGGAAGCAAGAACAACTTATTACTAATATAACAACTCAACGGACAACAGAATTAATACAAACTGTACTACCACGATCTCACAACAAAATACATAAAGGCTCCGAAGAGCAACTACCCCAAAGACGATCAACCTGCTCAGAAGATTCTCGCTACAACGAACCTCAAAACGATATCACTTGTTTCCCTGGGGGGGGGTTAAGGAAAAACAAAGATAAAAGACACGGGGTGAGATAAAATATCAGTAAGTTACTAATGCAGCTACATGGCATAATATCATGCAAATCAATGATATAACTGAACAAGTAAATCACATAACAACAAATGAGGAAGCTCCCTATCGCCAACTGTCCCATACCAGTTGGAAATAACGACTAACTCATCATGCATCACATAAGACTGAAATAAACACGTTACAAAGGATACTGAGCCAAGGTTTCACCAAACTGATAGAACAATCACTGCGCAGCTACAACCAATCAACCCATCAAACCATCTTCATAGTAGCATAATAGCTGAAGAGAAAACCCCGGTCAGAACCGACCAATCAGTCAATCAAACAATCTTCGTAGCAGTATAAACAGCTGAAGATTACAACCCCGGTACCGGAACCAAGAACAACAAGGGGACGATGACACACAGTCAAAGCCCAAAACCAATAGCTATAATGCTCACAATCGGGCTAGCTCATCTCACATCCAAGGCCAATCTGGAGGAGGGTAATAATGGGGCAAAACAATGGTCAAGAATTATAATGGACTCAGCTCATTGCCATTATAATCTTTCGCATCGCCCGAAACACACAAATACCAGCTGGACTTTCAATTAAATGCTAGGTAATAAATACTAGCTCGATAAACAACCAAAGATTCCAAAGTAGGGAACCATACCAATTAATCACCATAAAAGATGCAAACGATTACTCAAGAAGAGTTCAACAACAATAAACACAAGGAGTTTCTCATAAAAGAGTCCAACAACACTGACCATTAAAACATAATGATTCCAAGATAAGGCACGTACCAAATACATCCTAAATATGATACCCACAAGTTAATCATAAAGAGCACAACCCAAACGGTCGCTCACAAATGGCACAGTGACTATTACCAAAATGACCCTAAACATTTACTCATAAAGATATACTAGGACTATGAACTCAACCATCTCATCACACCTAGAATTCCAAAGTAGGAAATCAGAATGAATACACCTTAAGGTTAATCAAACCGTAAGTACCCAATTGCCAATTCACGCTTTACCTCCGTCCATAACGAACCAATTCTAAACACCCCAAACGAATCCAAAAGGTTACACTTATTAGAACATGATCACGACCGGACTAAACCCTACACTTTGGTGTTGAATAACAACCCTCTAGGTACTATAGGACATCGCCTAAAACCTAGACCAAGTCTTACTCGAAAATCAATTCGATTGGAACAATCACGAACACATCATAAGATGCCCAAACATTCCCAAACAATACTTGATCAAATTACATAACACCATTGTTCACAAAGGAACCAATTTTAATTACTAAAGTGTTCCACGGTGCCCAACTAAATCAACTAGAATAGTACTACGGAACCTAGACCGAGACTACACCTTGATCTTAAACCTCAACAATAAGACAACCATTCTGATTTGGAACCATGCGGACAATAGAACCATTTCGTAGTACATGAAAGAGCTTTCCAACGATATTTTACACGTCCAAAACGGAGTCCGGACGAAGAAGTTATGGCCTCCGGAAGATTGAACGTAAAACGGAAAATTTTTATAAAGTTTTCGGCCGGACATTATGAAAAATCTCTGTTTTAGCTCCGAGTTTCACTATTTTCGTTCTAAATCTTAGGAGTACCTATATATACTTCTATCCTAACATTTAAAGACAAGAAAACTCAATTCATGTGCCTCTAAAACCCAAATAACCCCAAAATTATTAAAGAACGTAAACTAAATTTCACAACATATTTATTCACAAGGAACCAATTCCGATTAATAAAGTGTTCCACGCTATTAACTTAGGTTAATTAGGGTAATAAAACTTAAACTAAGGAAGCAACCTAGTTTTAAACAACCAAAAAGAAGATTTCCAGAACAGGGGGGCGGGCGGGCGCTCGCTAGGGGGTCAGGCGGGCGCTCATTCCAACAGAAGGTTGGCAACGGGAAAAAGGGCGGGTAGGCGGGCGCCTGGATCAAGTCGGGCGGGCGCCTGGTCTGCCTTCAGGCCGGGAAACAGAGCTGGGTTTCGCCATTTTCGAACCAAAACCAAATTTCTCACAAATCAACACTCCCAACTTGATCCCCAAAGTACCCAAACAATATCTAACTTAAAGGGGACCTAAATAACACCATTTATCAACCAAAACCAAGATCAAATCCCAACATTCACAACAATCACCATTTTTAATCAAAAACCCAAATAAATTCCAAATAAATTCCAAACTCAATCAAACATCAAATATAACAACTTAAGCATTATAAAAACGTGATATGAACATTTTAGCATAAAAATGGGGGAAAAGCAACTTACCCGGATTTTCTCAAAGTTGACGGAATTCGAATATTCTTAGCTCCCTACGATCCTACAGACGATCTAAACATTTTGCGTAATATGAGAAATGAGAGATAGTGGGATGAAGATGACTAAAAAGAAGAGAGAAGGAGGAGAAGAAACTCACCTTTCTTTGGCAATGGAAGAGAGAGAGAGAGATGTGCAGTGTGTGAGGTGAGGAAGAGTGAGGGAGAAGGGGAAGTAGGGAGGGAGTAGGAGAATGATTTTAAAACTTACACTTAGGGCCCCTCCCCTGCTACTCACCAATTCTTATACTCCCCACTAACAATTAAGACCCAACTATTCTACACTAGCACAAATAACAAATTAAATGTTAGTCATAAAATATTATGAAATACAAAATGCACACATAATTATTTAAATAATTAAATAATTTAAATAAATAAATAAGAAATAAATAAATAATTAAATATTTATTAATAAGAAAATAGAGGCGGGTTTTCGGGTCGTTACAATCTACCCTCCTTAAAAAGAATTCGCCCGCGAATTCACTTATCAAACTTCACAACACACGGTCATAATGAGGCGACAAAATATTGATTCTCATATAGCACTCATAATCCCAATCAAGTACTTATTAAAGGTTTCAGACATCGATTCCATGACTCAAATAAACTCACACATAATGAACACATACATATCTCAAGTATATTCGTATTAAACATTCTAAAGTCAACTTCTTCTTTCATCCGGGATTTCAAACTCCCACGATTATCACTTGATAACCAATTATGAAACATGATTAATTGATCCTGATTAGCGTTACGCTCACCATCAACCCTTAAATCATCAACATCCTTAAGTTTTACTTATTTCGTTATCCCTATAATACTCGGAATCAATTCCACACACACGTAGAATATTCTCAAAAGATATATATCGGTTCCAAAGGTTTCTCAATATTATAGCAAGACCCAATAATTTTCCATAACACTCAGAGAAGTCTATTAAGATCAATACGATTCCAATACTAAAATCATCTTCCGCATGTGAATAAACATATTATAATTATGACCCCTTTATTCCTCAACCCACTTGTATTAACCAATTTTTATCTTTTCGAAGAACATATAACCATTCAACATTGATAACTCATAAACATCATTTCTAAACTTGGTCCCACAAAACAAACTATAATTTGCTAAGGCAATATCGCTAAAATCACAACCATTCCCTAGTCACAAATAGCTCTTTTCATTAACCCGAACTTTAGAAATACTTTCCCGAATGATCAAGTAGCCACGGATACTTTAGTTCCGTCCCTTCCCGAATTTCCCATTATCCATTCTAAACCATCATATAGAAACTGTAAATAAGGCTTACAACATAATAATCTCTCGCACAGAATCTTCTTCAATCACTATCTTCACTACTAACAAAAACCCATACTCAAGTCAAAAATCGAAGAATCCGAACTTCTCTTAAACATAATTCTCGAGATACTACAAACTTGTCTTACTTACAACTTTAATTATACCGCAGAGATACTTCCATTAGAAAATCGCATACTTAATATTACATCCCAGAAATTCAAACATTAAAAAATTTCGAGCTTACACGACTCGTTAAACTATGAAAAGCTAAAGGAATTTCTCATCCTCCAAATGTTCACCGAGTGACTATATCTCCAAGGATTACCATTAAAGTGGCAACTGTAACGATCCGAAATTTTCACAATCTTTATTTTCATAAATATCAATATATTACAACTTACAACTCTAAAAGATAGTACAATGATCGCTAATAATCCGAAATATTCAATAAACTGCTCCGTCCCAATACAGAATCATAGTATCCTTTAATATGCCAAAGTATCTATACTCAACTTCCTTTACGAATCCTTAATCCAAACGAGAACGCCACTAAGAAAAGATTCAGAACCAAGTGACAACTGTTTAACTAAGACCCAAAATGCCTTTAATATTGCCCGAGAATTTCTTACCTTCTCAAATTATGTTTGATCCTTTAAACTTAACGCGCTTACCATTATTAATGATTATAACTTCCACAATATACTCATAACTCATATTGCTTTAACTCAACTCCAGTCATGTAATAAAATGATTCCAAAAGTATCATAAGTCAACTTCTTAATATCACTCATAATAAACTATGTATTTCTTCATACTAAACAATTCCGATGCACTCACGTGGATGTACTAAAAGTAAAGAAAAATCTCCTATCCAGAAATTCTCAAATTGAATCTTTAACTCTTTTAACCCAACCGATACTATATGTTCACTGATTCACCTATTAGTATCGTAGCTTACATCAACTCATAATATAACCCAAGTTCCCTATCGGTCAAGCGACATATTGCCCCCAATGTAAATTATACCCAAGATTTCAAAATTAATATTGCCAACAGAATAAGCTAAATTCCCAGCACAACCTTATAATGAAGTTTTTCTGATTTTCAATATAGAACCTGAACATTATATATATATACCTAGTATGCTTCTAAACAAAGTCAAACATACAAATATAGAAGTATTCACCACCTATCGATGGCACCCAAGAAATTTGTAACACATTGAAAGCTAGGCCATACTACTTAACTCGTCAATACCCTGTATAGGTGACATAATCAAATCACCTTACCTCTATCAGTAGCAATCACGAAATTTCGTACTCGAGAATACACCTCAACATAAATCACTTAATGAGAACAAACATACGAATATAGCACAAGACATTTCCACTTTACGAAATAGGTACGTCCAAGTCTTCAAAACTCGCACTCTCGATTCCCAAACCAACTAACCCAAAGGGAACCAACACTATTAACACCAATCTATACTTGATATACCACAAGAGAAGAAACACTCGACGTCAATATCACGACTCATAACTCAACCAACTTCTACCTTAACCACATCTTTTCAAGAAAACTTAGTTTCTAAACCGCTCAAAATCATAACACCCTAGTATTGAAAGCTATTCAATATCAGAGTTCTTATTCTCCTTCAAGTTCTAAAACCATTGCTCTGATACCAACTGTCACGCCCAGGAAATTCTAAAAATCCATAAATATAAAATTTACATAATTAACATCTCCAAAAATGCTAAATACCAAACCGGGCGCGTGAATTCTACTATAAACCAATACCAACAAACAATACCTCACGAGATTATAACTCGGAGACTAGAAACAAACGCGGAAGCAAGAACAACTTATTACTAATATAACAACTCAACGAACAACAGAATTAATAAAATACTGTACTACCTCGATCTCACAACAAAATACATAAAGGCTCCGAAGAGCAACTACCCCAAAGACGATCAACCTGCTCAGAAGATTCTCTCTACAACGAACCTCAAAACGATATCACTTGTTTCCCTGGGGGGGTTTAAGGAAAAACAAAGATAAAAGAAACGGGGTGAGATAAAATCTCAGTAAGTTACTAATGCAGCTACATGGCATAATATCATGCAAATCAATGATATAACTGAACAAGTAAATCACATAACAACAAATGAGGAAGCTCCCTATCGCCAACTGTCCCATACCAGTTGGAAATAACGACTAACTCATCATGCAGCACATAAGACTGAAATAAACAAGTTACAAAAGATACTGAGCCAAGGTTTCACCAAACTGATAGAACAATCGCTGCGCAGCTTCAACCAATCAACCCATCAAACCATCTTCATAGTAGCATAACAGTTGAAGAGAAAACCCCGGTCAGAACCGACCAATCAGTCAATCAACCTATCTTCGTAGCATCATAAACAGCTGAAGATCACAACCCCGGTACCGGAACCAAGAACAACAAGGGGACGATGACACACAGTCAAAGCCCAAAACCAATAGCTATAATGCTCACAAAGGGGCTAGCTCATATCACATCCAAGGCCAATCTGGAGGAGGGTAATAATGGGGCAAAACAATGGTCAAGAATTATAATGGACTCAGCTCATTGCCATTATAATCTTTCGCATCGCCCGAAACACACAAATACCAGCTGGACTTTCAATTAAATGCTAGGTAATAAATACTAGCTCGATAAACAACCAAAGATTCCAAAGTAGGGAACCATACCAATTAATCACCATAAAAGATGCAAACGATTACTCAAGAAGAGTTCAACAACAATAAACACAAGGAGTTTCTCATAAAAGTGTCCAACACTGACCATTAAAACATAATGATTCCAAGATAAGGTACGTACAAAATACATCCTAAATATGATACCCACAAGTTAATCATAAAGAGCACAACCCAAACGGTCGTTCACAAATGGCACAGTGACTATTACCAAAATGACCCTAAACATTTACTCATAAAGATATACTAGAACTATGAACTCAACCATCTCATCACACCTGGAATTCCAAAGTAGGAAATCAGAATGAATACACCTTAAGGTTAATCAAACCGTAAGTACCCAATTGCCAATTCACCCTTTACCTCCGTCCATAACGAACCAATTCTAAACACCCCAAACGAATCCAAAAGGTTACACTTATTAGAACATGATCACGACCGGACTAAACCCTACACTTTGGTGTTGAATAACAACCCTCTAGGTACTATAGGACATCGCCTAAAACCTAGACCAAGTCTTACTCAAAAATCAATTCGATTGGAACAATCACGAACACATCATAAGATGCCCAAACATTCCCAAACAATACTTGATCAAATTCATAACACCATTGTTCACAAAGGAACCAATTTTAATTACTAAAGTGTTCCACGGTGCCCAACTAAATCAACTAGAATAGTACTACGGAACCTAGACCGAGACTACACCTTGATCTTAAACCTCAATAATAATACAACCATTCTAATCTGGAACCATGTGGCCAATAGAACCATTGCGTATTACTCGGAAAGAGCTTTCCAATGATAGTTTACACGTCCAAAACGGAGTCCGGACGAAGAAGTTATGGCCTCCGGAAGATTGAACGTAAAACGGACAATTTTTATAAAGTTTTCGGCCGGACATTATGAAAAATCCCTGTTTTAGCTCCGAATTTCACTCTTTTCTTTCTAAATCTTAGGAGTACCTATATATACTTCTATCCTAACATTTAAAGACAAGAAAACTCAATTCATGTGCCTCTAAAACCCAAATAACCCCAAAATTATTAAAGAACGTAAAACTAAATTTCACAACATATTTATTCACAAGGAACCAATTCCGATTAATAAAGTGTTCCACGCTATTAACTTAGGTTAATTAGGGTAATAAAACTTAAACTAAGGAAGCAACCTAGATTTAAACAACCAAAAAGAAGATTTCCAGAAACAGGGGGGCGGGCGGGCGCTCGCTAGAGGGTCAGGCGGGCGCTCATTCCAACAGAAGGTTGGCAACGGGAAAAAGGGCGGGTAGGCGGGCGCCTGGATCAAGTAGGGCGGGCGCCTGGTCTGCCTTCAGGCCGGGAAACAGAGCTGGGTTTTTGCCATTTTCAAACCAAAACCAAATTTCTTACAAATCAACACTCCCAACTTGATCCCCAAAGTACCCAAACAACATCTAACTTAAAGGGGACCTAAATAACACCATTTATCAACCAAAACCAAGAGCAAATCCCAACATTCACAACAATCACCATTTTTAATCAAAAACCCAAATAAATTCCATATAAATTCCAAACTCAATCAAACATCAAATATAACAACTTAAGCATTATAAAAACGTGATATGAACATTTTAGCATAAAAATGGGGGAAAAGCAACTTACCCGGATTTTCTCAAAGTTGACGGAATTCGAATATTCTTAGCTCCCTACGATCCTACCGACGATCTAAACATTTTGCGTAATATGAGAAATGAGAGATAGTGGGATGAAGATGACTAAAAAGAAGAGAGAAGGAGGAGAAGAAACTCACCTTTCTTTGGCAATGGAAGAGAGAGAGAGAGATGTGCAGTGTGTGAGGTGAGGAAGAGTGAGGGAGAAGGGGAAGTAGGGAAGGAGTAGGAGAATGATTTTAAAACTTACACTTAGGGCCTCTCCCCTACTACTCACCAATTCTTATACTCCCACTAACAATTAAGACCCAACTATTCTACACTAGCACAAATAACAAATTAAATGTTAGTCATAAAATATTATGAAACACAAAATGCACACATAATTATTTAAATAATTAAATAATTTAAATAAATAAATAAGAAATAAATAAATAATTAAATATTTATTAATAAAAAAATAGAGGCGGGTTTTCGGGTCGTTACAGCTAATGTCTCATTTCTTTTTATTTTCTTTTCCCCAGTAGAGTTCAGCGATAATTCTATTGTCCTTAAATGAATGTTCAGTCTTCATACATGATTAGTCCCCTTAGGATTGTTATCCCCAATAAGTTGATGTCTCGTTTCTTTCTTCTCTTTCTCCCCCCTGCGAATGTTCTCTTTGTACAGGAGCTTATCCCTAGCAAAAGATGATGTCTCGTTTCTACCACCAGAGCACGAACTACGACTGGCTTGATTCCCCTTAGGATACGTAGGTAGCCTGACGAAAGGTTCAGCCACTAGACCAATCTGGTCACTTTATTTCTTTCTCTCCCTCGATTTGGAACTCATGTTTCAGATCGGTTCCTTTCTTAATTGATAACCCTCAATGCCTTGCAAGAAGCGTCGCCGAGGGGCTACTGTTAGTACCCGACCTGAAAATGAGTTGTTAGGTATTCCAGAACTTAGAAGGACCTCACAGGTAATTACGAGCTGCGCAGGACTTATCTAGAGTTTCCCGAAAAGTCCAGATAAGAAGATATTTACACCTGATCAGATTATCCCCAAAGATAGACGTTATCTAGGAGTTCTCCAGAGTCCAGATTGATCAGAGCCTCGGAAACCGTGTAAATCTTCATGATTGGCCGGGCGGCCACTTGTTCCTGGCTGGGCGGCCAGTTCCTCTGGGTCAGAATAACTATAAATAGGTGACCTCGTTCATTATTTTGATACACAATTCTCTCCCCCGAGTTCTAGAGTCTAAACTGAAGACAAAACTCTCTCTCCAAGCCTTTCTAGCAATCCCGAAGGTCCGGCAAATCTGCGGGAAAGATTCGGCTTCGTTCTTGTTAAGATTGGTGAGGTTTTATATGTTTTACTAGTGTAGATCTGATTTATACATATTTTCATTATGTTTATGCATCCATATTCATATGATTCATATTTTCTTCTTCATCTTCTTGCTATAATTCATATTATGCTCTATGTGTAGGGTAGCGATCTTCATGATTATGTGTTCTTTCATATGTTTCATGATGTCTTATTACTATGTTAGATTTAACCTGCTAGATCTATATTTGTAATCCCTATATATATGCATAGCCGATGATGATCAACGATATCTAGGAACTACTTCTAAACCCTAAACTTAATATTCCCATAATCATTAGCTCTCCTAAGATGAATAATCATTATTCAAGGATGTGATCATATTGTATATTTCTTTCTCCTCCCCCTTCATTATGCATTGTCACGACCCGAAAACCCGCCTCTATTTTCTTAGTAATAAATATTTAATTATTTATTTATGGCTTATTTATTTATTTAAATTATTTATTTATTTAAATATTTATGTGTGCATTTTGTGTTTCATGATGTATTCGTGCCTAGCATTTAATTGGTTAATTGTGCTAGTGTAGAGTGTTGGGTCTTAAATGTTAGTGGGGAGTATAAGATTGTTGTGTTAGTGTGTAGGGGATGGGGTCTATGTGTAAATTCTTTAAATCATCCAACTTACTCCCTCTTTTCCCCTCACCTCCCTCAATCACCCCTCTCCTCCCTCATTTTCCCAGCACTCCCTCTCTCTCTTTCCCTCCATTGTAGAAGGTAAGTCTCTCTCTCTCCTTCTCTCTTCTTTTTAGTCCTCTTCCTCTCATTGTTTCTCATTTCTCATAAAATGAAACTTGTTTAGATCGTCGATAGGATCGTAGGAAGCAAGGAAATTTCGAGTTCCGTCACCTTTCATAAAATCCGGGTAAGTTACTTTCCCCCCATTTTTATGCTAAAAAGTTCATATCATGCTTATATAATGCTTGGGTTGTTATATTTGAAGTTTGGTTGAGTTTGGAATTTATTTGGGATTTGTTAGTGTTTTGGCCAAAAATGGTGTTCTTGGGAATGTTGGGATTCGAATCTTATTGTGGGTAGCTAGATGTTGTTAATTAGGTCCATTTCAAGTTCACAAGTTGTTTTGGTGCATTATTATGCTTATTGGAAGTCTTGATTTTGAGTATTAGAGAAATGGTGAAGTTTTGGGTAAGATTAGGTTTGATTTGGTTACCTGGGTTCTTCTGCGTTTTCTGAATTTAGGAGGTGCTCGGCCGAGCACGTCCCTTGACTCGGCCGAGCGGAGAAGACCAGAAAGTCATAATTTTGGAGCCGAGGTTGCTCGGCCGAGTCATATAGAACTGCTCGGCCGAGCACCCCTGTTTTAGGCATAAATGTTTATAACTTAAAGGTAAGCACCCGGAACAATAAGAAGTCAACCGTAATTCTATATAAACCGTGTAAGGAGTGTGTTAGAGTTATAAAAGTGGTAAATGAGTATTAGGTGGTTGTCATTACTCCCTTGTGACGTTTTATGGTATGTCCTACTTTGATCAAATTGTCCGTTTTTCGTTCAATCTTCCGGAGGCCATAACTTCTTCATCCGGACTCCGTTTTAATCAAGTAAAATATCGTTTCAAAGATTTTCTAGAGTACTACAAGATGAGGTGGTTTATTTTGTTGAGATTCAGGTTTAGATTGTGTTGAGTTTTCAGTAGGTGTTCTATAACACAAATCGTTTACGATCGGTCCGTTGTGATAAAGTTTGGGATAATTGTTTGTGTGGGTTTTGGATAACTCTAGTGTTTAAAATGGTTCCTTTGTGAACAATTATGTGTGGAATTTGACCAAGTATCGTTTTGTAGTTGTTTGGACATCTTTTGATGTGTTGTTGGATTGGTGCACCTTTTTTGGTGATTTATTTGAAATGGTTCCCTACTTTGGAATCATTGGTTGTTTATTTAAACGAGTATTTATTACTTAGCATTTGTTAGAAAGTTCAGCTGGTATTTGTGTGTTTCGGGCGATGCGAAAGATTATAATGGCAATGAGCTGAGTTCATTATAATTCTTGACCATTGTTTTGCCCTTACTTTCCTCTTCCAGATTGGCATTGGTTGAGTTTCGGGGTATGACTTTGTGTCATTTCCCCTGTCCTTTGTGACATGTTACTTGGTTATGGTTCCGGTACCGGGGTTTTCTCTTCAGCTTTTATGCGACTATGAAGATGTTGATTGGGTTGATTGTTGAAGCTGCGCAGCGACCTTTATTTGGTTTTATCAGTTTGGGAAAACCTTGGCTATATCCTTTGTTATGTGTTTATTTCCGCTGCTATCTGTTAAATGACAATTGCTATGTGCTATGTGATTTATTATTGTTTATTGCTTATTGCATCTTAGCATGTCATGTAGTTGCATTAGTAACTTATTGAGATTTACTCACCCCCTTTCTTTTCATCTTTGTTTTTCCTTAACCCCCCCCCCAGGTGGAAAGGATTAGACTCGCTGATCACGAGACAGGGCGTCGCGAGGGTCGAGCTTTTGGGGGCAAGTGTATATTGGTGGCTTTACATTATTTAAATGTGTAACCCGTTTTGGGATATTTGTACCAAACATTGACGTCACTAGGATTTGTATATTTTATAACTTTGGCGTATAAGCTTATGGAGTTTATACTAGTTTTACTTTGTTGTTCAAGTGGATTTCAAAACTTTGTGTTATCATCTTTTGGTATAAAAGGATATTTTTATCTTCATTATTTTAGAGTTTATTGTTTAAGTCGACGTCCAGCTCGCGTACTTTGGGTCCGCGGGGTCGGGGTCGTGACAATTGGTATCAGAGCTATGGTTTAGCTCTATGTATAAGTATAGGTGGACTAGAACGACCTAGGAGGGTAGATGGGTTCGGAGTGAGTAACGATAAGTATTTTATGCAGGTATTTGTTTGTAATGGCTAGAAGAAGAGCTGGTGAAGGCATCAGTGGACTCAGAATCTTAATGGTCTATGGGAAGAAAACCGTGCAATGTTTCAGGGCAGGTTTGAAGCGGCCGTGAAAGCAATTCATGACCAAGGGCCGAGAGAGGAATGTTGGTAGTGGTGCCCTAGGCACGTTTAATAAACGTTGTAATTGTTATCATTTATTTCATATCAATAAAGAGATGTTTTGATTATTATTGTTGTTCATGTTTACTTATAATAATCTCCGTCCCTAGTACTTGTCAAGCACTAGTATAAAGGCTAAATGATCATGGGATGATCATGTTAGATTTATGGGTACTTGTTTGGAACAAGGTACTGGACATGACCCGCTCTATGAGATTTATGTCATGGTCTATGTCGTACATATATCTCATATTAGTTATGTCATTTGAATCCTTAGACATGAAGTTATTATAGTCTTCCACTTGATGAACATTATGTTTGACATATTCAAACGCTACTTTTAACCGAGTAGTTATAAAGGGTATGATTGGCATAATCGGAATCCCGTTGGGAAGAATAATAAGCTAAATGGATTTGTCCCTCCTCGGAGAGATGTCAAGCTTGGGCCACTCGTAGGAATGATGTTGATGAAATGTTCGGCCGGACTCAGATGAATTGATTGGATCAATGTCATTTGGATTATCAACATATTCGGAATCGAGAAAGTATTGAACAAAACAAGTTGACTGTTTGACCATGACTTGTGTTCAATGACATCGTGGACAAAGGGATTGTGACATATTCTAAAGGAATGCGAACTTGTGTCTAGTTATACTATTTGGGTAGGTATGACGGTTTGCTAGAACCTAATCATATCTTATGGGATCATGTTTGAGCTCATTGCCAACTTAGTATAATCCTAGAGGGTCACACACAATAGAACGAATCTTTAAAAAGGACTATATTGGAATTTTGGAAATTTTAGACATTCTGAAGAGTGGGCGACCGCACAGTATTGACTGGGCGGCCGCACACTTAGGACAGTTTTGTACCAGTTTTGCTTCAGATAGTTGTGCGACCGCACAGATTATTTTGGGCGGCCGCACAGTGCTGTCGGGTGGCAGATTCCTAATTTGATTTGGAAACGAATTTTGGAAGGATTTTGACACAAGTTTCCTATTTGGAATAGGTCATACTTGTGTATAAAAGACCAAATTCGTCCAGCACTCTAGGCCAATGATTTTTGTGAGTCTCAAAGAGTTTGAGAGAGGGTTTATTTTGTTCCAAGACATTCTTGATTGAGGAACAAAATAATACACAAAATAAATTCCATATAGTTCTTTTGATTGTGAAAAAGTGTTTCACAATTTGGTCTAGCAACCAAGATCAAAGAAGCTCCTTTGATATTCGTTCGAAGTGTGGATACCGCTAGAGGGTGAAAATCATCATCTTCAAAGTTCGTGTTCAAGCTTTGTGATCGTGATCAAGTCTTCAAACCTCCACCAAAGACCAAGAGAATTTGATAGCCATCAAGGGTTAGTTTATTCCTTTATTCTTATGTTGTATTTGATTTAATCATATGAACGGATCCATGGCTTTGGGTTTCTTAAAATTTTAAATGCTAAATTCCGCTGTGCATGTTACTTGGAAACCCAACAAGGAACATGTAGCACCTCCGCGATATGGATTGGAGCCGTTCTTGGAGTTGAAAACAAGTGAGTACGACGGTGAGCCTGATGTGAAGAAGGCCGAGCTATGGATAGAATCGATGGAGAAAATCTACGATGCCTTTGGTTGCACTAATGAGGATAGGTTGCAGTTTATAAGCTCGTGGGGGCTGCGGAACATTGGTGGAAGGCACTGAAGACCAGTTGGGATGCAACTCTTGTACCATATCCTTGGGAGTGGTTCGTAAGGAAATTCAAGGATCATTTTATCTCTCTAGTGGGTCAAAACCGGAAAGAGATCGAGTTCCTCAGCTTGGAGCAAGGCATGATGTCAGTAGCACAGTACTCGGCTAAGTTCACAGAATTAGCCAGGTATTGTGACTACCTTGTGCGGACCGAGGAGCAGAAAGCGATGAGATTGATCAGGGGTTTGAAGACAGCTATTAGGACTCAACTCATAGCCCAAAGAATTCAACTTTTTCAGGATGCGGTGGACCGTGCATATTTGATAGAGCAAGACATCGGGGGACACAAGAGGAAGACTGAGATGGTTAACCCGGGAAAACAAGGAGGGCAAAACAGGGCTCAACCACAGCGATATTCGGATAACAGAGGTAGTTCTGGAGTGCAAACTCGATTCAGGAGGCAACTTCAAGGGCAACCAACAGTAGGAAATCAAGGTTCTAATAAGGGGACACGAAATGGGAAGATCTGCGGCTATTGTCAGAGGGAAGGACACTCAGAAGACAAGTGTTGGAAAAAGCAAGGAAAATGTGTTAATTGTGGTCGGTTTGGGCACTTTGCTTGAGATTGTCCTAGAGGCAGACATCAACCATCCGGGAGTAACGCTGGTACTGCACTGGGTCAGAAGAGAGACGCTTCGGGAAATCCTAAAGGTTCAGGGTAGGGTATTTGTGATCAACCAGCACTCGTCAGCTATTGAATAATTTCAAGAGGTATTATTTTGCGTCGAGAGAGCGAGCGCGTGCATTTTAGGATCATCGCATTCTCATGGTTATGTTCATTTAGTTGCATTTATTTCTCCTGAGTCTTTGACTTATGTGTTGTCAGTGTCTACTCTTATGGAGGAGTGTAGGATATCTGATGGAGTCTTATGTGCTCATGTTGTGCTTAAAGGTAGATATAACTTACCTGCTAAATTTTTCGTATTGCTATTATAAGATTTTTTATGTTATTTTGAGAAGGGAAATGTCATGCTTTAGTCGATTGTTGTAGGAAAATTGTTACATCCTCTCTTCCCTTTTGCCAAAAAAAAAAAAAAAAAAAAATTGTTTTGAGACCGTTCCTTTGTGTAGAGTTAAGCATATCTTTTCTTATCTGGAATCTGGCTATTTCGTTTCGATGAGTGTCAATGGATGTCTATACCAAGTTGTTGGATATAATTATCATTTGTAAGATTTCTATTTTTCTTCTGAACAGTACCTAGTATTTGGGAAAAGCTTGGGTTAAATTGTGTTGTTATGGTACAAGGTTGTAGTACTGATAATTAGATCAATATCCATATTGTATCGATTGGGTTGTAAGAATTGAGGATTCCATTGAGGAGTTCATGATAGGAGATTTTTGTTTACCTTTAGTACATCTACGTGAGTGCATCGAAATTGGTTAGTATGAAGAAATGCCTGATTTGCTATGAGTGACTAGTATATTGTGGAAGTTGTAATCATTATTGGTGGTAAGCGCGTTAAGTTTGAAAGGACTAAGCACATTTTGAGAGGGCAAGAATTTCTCGAATTGTATTCAAGGCATTTTGAGTTTTAGTTAAATGGTTATTTTATGGTTCTAAATTTTTTTTCCTGGTGGCGTTTCTCGATTGGGATTTAGGGTATGTGAAGGAAGTTGAAAATAAATACTTGGGCATATTAACGAGTACTATGACTTGGTATTGGGTCGGTTGGACTGTGATCAGCTAATAGGTTTATTATGATGATAGTAAAAATCGAGCCTAAGTATCATCGAATTGATAAATGTATACATGAAAAACTAATGTGGGTTAGCCATTGAAGATTTAGAATTTGTTAAAATTCATTCGGGTATATAAGCACGGATTATCAATTTAAAAGGGAGTTAGAGGAAGTCCCTTGGGGATAAAGTTTGGATTGTTTTACGGGCTGCTGAGTGTTTGTAATTGTTTTAGGCTTTCAAAGATTTGGAGTAATGTGATGATGAGATTATAGCGTGGACTTAAGTAAACATTTTGTATTAAAATTTTGGGCTTACATTGTACCTCTAGTTTAAGGTGCCATCTAAGGTGAAAGCACTATAATGGAAATCCTTGAAGATATAGCCACCTTGGTGAATATTGTGGGGATGGAAAATTTTCTTTAGCTTTCCATATTTTAAGAAGCTGATTTAGCTCGAGATGGTTTAACGTTTTGAATCTCTGGGGAGTAATACTAAGTATGCGGTTTACAAGTGGAAGTATCCTTGTAGTGTAATTAAGTTTATGAAATGAGATAAGTTTGTAGCATCTCGGGAGTTATGTTTAAGGGCAATTTGGATTCTTCGATTTTGAACATGGATTCTAATTAGTAGTGAAGGTAATGATTGAAGGAAGTTAAGTACGAGAGGTTGTTATGTTGTAAGCATTGTTTAAGGTTGCCATATGATGGTTTAAAATGGATGATGGAGAAATTCGGGAAGTGAGGAATTAGTGTGTTCATGGCTATTTGACCTTTCGGGTAGGTAATTTAAAATTCGGGACGAATTTTCTTTTAAGGTGGAGTGAATGTCACGACCCAAAAACCCGCCTCTATTTTCTTAGTAATAAATATTTAATTATTTATTTATGGCTTATTTATTTATTTAAATTATTTATTTATTTAAATATTTATGTGTGCATTTTGTGTTTCATGATGTATTCGTGCCTAGCATTTAATTGGTTAATTGTGCTAGTGTAGAGTGTTGGGTCTTAAATGTTAGTGGGGAGTATAAGATTATTGTGTTAGTGTGTAGGGGAGGGGGTCTATGTATAAATTCTTTAAATCATCCTACTTACTCCCTCTTTTCCCCTCACCTCCCTCCATCACCCCTCTCCTCCCTCATTTTCCAAGCACTCCCTCTCTCTCTTTCCCTCCATTGTAGAAGGTAAGTCTCTCTCTCTCCTTCTCTTTTCTTTTTAGTCCTCTTCCTCTCATTGTTTCTCATTTCTCATAAAATGAAACTTGTTTAGATCGTCGATAGGATCGTAGGAAGCAAGGAAATTTTGAGTTTCGTCACCTTTCATAAAATCCGGGTAAGTTACTTTCCCCCCATTTTTATGCTAAAAAGTTCATATCATGCTTATATAATGCTTGGGATGTTATATTTGAAGTTTGGTTGAGTTTGAAATTTATTTGGGATTTGTTAGTGTTTTGGCCAAAAATGGTGTTCTTGGGAATGTTGGGATTCGAATCTTTTTGTGGGTAGCTAGATGTTGTTAATTAGGTCCATTTAAAGTTCACAAGTTGTTTTGGTGCATTATTATGCTTATTGGAAGTCTTGAATTTGAGTATTAGAGAAATGGTGAAGTTTTGGGTAAGATTAGGTTTGATTTGGTTACCTAGGTTCTTCTGCGTTTTTCTGAATTTAGGAGATGCTCGGCCGAGCACCTCCCTTGACTCGGCCGAGCGGAGCAGACCAGAAAGTCATAATTTTGGAGCCGAGGTTGCTCGGCCGAGTCATATAGAACTGCTCGGCCGAGCACCCCTGTTTTAGGCATAAATGTTTATAACTTAAAGGTAAGCACCCGGAACAATAAGAAGTCAACCGTAAACCTATGTAAACCGTGTAAGGAGTGTGTTAGAGTTATAAAAGTGGTAAATGAGTATAAGGTGGTTGTCATTACTCCCTTGTGACGTTTTATGGTATGTCCTACTTTGATCAAATTGTTCGTTTTTCGTTCAATCTTCCGGAGGCCATAACTTCTTCATCCGGACTCCGTTTTAATCAAGTAAACTATCGTTTTAAAGGTTTTCTAGAGTACTACGAGATGAGGTGGTTGATTTGGTTGAGAATCAGGTTTATATTGTGTTGAGTTTTCAGTAGGTGTTCTATAACACAAATCGTTTACGATCGGTCCGTTGTGATAAAGTTTGGGATAATTGTTTGTGTGGGTTGTGGATAACTCTAGTGTTTAAAATGGTTCCTTTGTGAACAATTATGTGTGGAATTTGACCAAGTATCGTTTTGTAGTTGTTTGGAAATCTTTTGATGTGTTGTTGGATTGGTGCACCTTTTTGGTGATTTATTTGAAATGGTTCCCTACTTTGGAATCATTGGTTGTTTATTTAAATGAGTATTTATTACTTAGCATTTGTTAGAAAGTTCAGCTGGTATTTGTGTATTTCGGGCGATGCGAAAGATTATAATGGCAATGAGCTGAGTTCATTATAATTCTTGACCATTGTTTTGCCCTTACTTTCCTCTTCCATATTGGCCTTGGTTGAGTTTCGGGGTATGACTTTGTGTCATTTCCCCTGTCCTTTGTGACATGTTACTTGGTTATAGTTCCGGTACCGGGGTTTTCTCTTCATCTTTTATGCGACTATGAAGATGTTGATTGGGTTGATTGTTGAAGCTGCGCATCGACCTTTATTTGGTTCTATCAGTTGGGAAACCTTGGCTCAGTATCCATGTGAATTGTTTATTTCCGCTGCTATTTGTTATTTGTTATGTGCTATGTGCTACATGAGATTTTCTATTGTTAGAAGTTATTATCATTGCCTGTTGCATAATAGCATGTCATGTAGTTGCATTAGTAACTTACTGAGATTTTATCTCACCCCGTTTCCTTTCAATGTTGTTTTCCTTAACCCCCCCCCCCAAGGAGGAAAGGATTAGGATTTGCGGATCGAGGAGGACGTCGAGAGTTTTGAGATATTTGGGTAGGTTATTATTGATCGGTTTGCATTATATAAATGTGTAACCTTCTTGGGGATAGTTGTACCAACAATGACGTCATTAAGATTTGTAATATTTTGTATTTTGGGTGTGAGCTTGTGGAGCTTACACTAGTTGTTTTATGATGTTGTTAAACTTGGATTTTCCAAACCTTGCGTTAAAATCTTTTGGTATAAAAGGAAATTTTTATCTTCATTATTTTAGAGTTTATTGTTTAAGTCGACGTCCAGCTCGCGTACAATGGGTCCGCGGGGTCGGGGTCGCGACATGCATAATCCCGCTTCTTCTCTCTATTTCGATTATGTGCGAACTACGTCGACCTGAGCTTCTCTTAACGAGAGGAACGTAGGCAATCTTCGGATCCGGTCAACATCACTAACACACTACTAACAAAATTATCATAATAGAATGTCCGATCTATCGGGCGATAGGAGTGATTACTTAATATTCTTCTCTTATCATAACTTGACCCCCGAACCCTCTCTGTTAGTTTTTCTCAATGTTTTAACTGCAAGTAAAACAACGTGGCGACTCGTAATAAGTTAAATGCCAATTTGAATATCCTAATCCCATAGAAAAGATAAAATTTGATAAATAATAAAAGACTTCACGTGCATCGCCCGCATTCGGAAAGGGGTATTCATAAAAGGAGGTCCGGCCGGGTCCTATACAAGGTCCGAGAAGACCATCCAATTTCATCGGTTTTCTTGTTTTCTCCTCTAAATTCCTAAAATCCCTCTAAGGCCCTTCGACCCAAATTCTAATTAAGTCCTTTAGGATTCGTTCTATTTGTATGTGACCCTATAGGATTATACTAAGTTGGCAATGGGTTCAATCATAAACCCATAAGATATGATTAGGTTCTAGCAAACCGTCATACCTACCCAAATAGTGTAAATATATACAAGTTCGTATTCCTCATAGAACATGTCACAATCCCTTTGTCCATGATGTCATTGAACACAAGTCATGGTCATTGAGTCAACTTGTATTTGTTCAATACATTCTCGATCCCGAATATGTTGATAATCCAAATGACATTGATCAAATCAATTCATTTGAGTTTGGCCAAACATTTCATCAACATAATTCTACGAGGGGCCCAAGCTCGACATCTCTCCGAAGAGGGACAAATCCATTTTGCTTATTATTCTTCCCTACGTGAATCCGATTATGCCAATCATAACCTTTATAACTACCTAGTTAAAGGTAGAGTTTGAATATGTCAAACATAATGTTCATCAAGTGGAAGACTATAATAACTTCATGTCTAAGGATTCAAATGACATAACTAATATGAGATCTATATATGACATTGACCATGACATAAATCTCAAAGAGCGGGTCATGTCCAGTACCTTGTTCTCTAACAAATACCCATAAGTCTAACATGATCATCCCATGGTCATTTAGACTTATATTAGTGCTTCATATGCTCTAGGGATGGAGATTATTATAAGTAAACGTGAATAATAATAATAATGAAAATATCTCTTTATTAATATGAATAAAATGATAACATACATAACGTTTAATAAATGTGCCTAGGGCACCAACACTAACAATTTCCCACTTTCCCTAGGCCCAGTCTCCCATGTATCTAATACCCATGGACCTAACATGACCATCATGTTTAGCTTGTGGAAGTCCCTTTGTTAGCGGGTCTGTAACGTTATCATCAGTTGGTACTCTGCATATCAATACGTCTCCTCTGTCAACGATTTTTCGAATGATGTGGAAACGCCTGAGTATGTGTTTGGATTTCTGATGTGACCTTGGTTCCTTTTCTTGAGCAATAACACCATTATTATCACAATAAAGGTTTATTGGATTAGCAATACTAGGAACCACTCCAAGTACACCAATGAACTTCTTAATCCAAACAGCTTCCTTTGCAGCATCTGATGCAGCAATATACTCAGCTTCAGTTGTAGAATCAGTGACTGTACTTTGCTTAGAACTCTTCCAGCTTACAGCTCCACCATTTAACATAAACATAAAACCCGATTACGATCTACTATCATATTTATTGGTTTGGAAGCTCGCATCCGTGTAACCAATTACAACGAGATCATCTTCTAAACCTACATAGATTAAAAATGAATCTTTAGTCCTTCTCAAGTACTTAAGAATCGCTTTAACAGCTATCCAGTGACTCTCACTGGGGTCAGACTGATATCTACTCGTCATGCTCAAAGCATAAGATACATCTGGCCTAGTACATATCATGGCATACATGATGGATCCAATTGCCAAAGCATATGGAATCTCACTCATTTTCTCATACTCATCATTTGTCTTAGGACATTGAGTCTTGCTTAGATAAACTCCATGTAACACTGGCAGGTGTCCTCTCTTAGAAAATCTTCCATGCGGAATCTTCTAAGGACTTTGTCAATGTATGTACTTTGGCTTAAACCAATTAGCTTCCTTGATCTATCTATATAGATCTTAATGCCAATGATATATGCGGCTTCACCCATATCTTTCATTGCGAAACACTTTCCTAACCAAGTCTTTACAGACTGAAGTGTAGGAATGTCATTTCCAATGAGCAATATGTCATCCACATATAAAATAAGAAATAACACTATGCTCCCACTAATATTCTTGTATACACAAGGTTCATCTTCATTCTTGATGAAGCCAAACTCTTTGACTGATTCATCAAAACGGAGATTCCATCTCCTAGAAGTTTGCTTCAATCCATAGATGGATTTCTGGAACTTGTATACTTTAGAATTTTGTGCAAAACCCTCGGGTTGTGTCATATAGACATCCTCTTGTAAATTTCCATTAAGGAAAGCAGTTTTGACATCCATTTGCTATATCTCATAGTCATAATATGCGGCTATGGAAATCAAAATTCTTATAGACTTGATCATTGCTACGGGTGAAAAGGTTGAATCTGCCTATAACCTATCGCTACAAGGCTAGCTTTGTAAGTATACACCTTCCCATCCATGTCAGTCTTCTTCCTGAAGACCCATTTGCATCCTATGGTATTTACACCTTCGGGTGCATCAATCAAGTTCCAAACTTGATTATCATACATGGATTGTAATTCAGATTCCATGGCTCCAAGCCACTGATCCGAATCAGGAGATGACATCGCCTCTTGGTAGTTAGTCGGTTCATCATTCTCAATGATCTCCACTTCATTACTATCTGTTACGAGAAATTCATATTTCTCGGGCTCCGATCGTAACCTACCAGATCTCCGAGTTACTTATGTATCTTGAACAGGTTCCACAACTCCTTGTGTGACTCGTTTGGTTCCACTATCGGTTCAATGTCATTTTCGGGTAGTCGAACCTTTTCGAGATTTACTTTACTCCCACTAATTTCCTTGGAGAGAAACTCTTTCTCTAGAAAGACACCAGTTTGGGTAACAAACACTTTGTTGACCTCATGGTTGTAAAAGTAATATCATTTAGTTTCCATAGGATATCCCACGAAAATACATTTATTAGATTTGTGTGCAAGTTTTTGACAAAAACTTCACAACCCCAAATCTTCATGAAAGAAAAACTATGTTTCTTTCCGCTCCATATCTCATATGGAGTCTTTTGAACTGATTTACTTGGAACACGATTTAGCGTGAAAGCGGTGGTTTCTAGTGCATAATCCCAAAAGGATATTGGAAGATCAACTTGACTCATCATTGATCGAACCATGTCCAACAAAGTTTGATTCCTCCTCTCGGACACACCATTCCATTGTGGTGTTCCGGGTGGAGTCAATTGTGAAACTATTCCACAATTCTTTAGATGATCATCAAATTCTTGGCTTAAGTATTATCCACCTCGATCCGATTGAAGTGCATTAATACTTTTGCCAAGTTGTTTTTCTACTTCATTTTGAAATATTCTAAATATCTCAAACGATTTACTTTTATGTTTCATTAGGTAAACATACCCAAATCTACTAAAATCATCGGTGAAGGTTATGAAGTATTGAAATCCTCCCCTAGCATTACTACTTAGTGGTCCGCATACATCGGTATGTATTAAGCCCAATAACTCGCTTGCCCTTTCACCCAACTTGGTAAAAGGTGTCTTAGTCATTTTTCCAAGAAGACACGACTCGCAAGTGTCATATGACTCAAGGTCACATGAACCCAAAAGACCGTCCCCATAGAGTTTTGAGATACGCTTCTCATTAATATGACCAAGACGACAATGCCACAAATAAGTATGATTTACATCATTAGGTTTAGATTTCTTATTTATATGATAGACATTTTCATTATTTTCATTCTTGACATCCAGAATATAAAGGCCATTAAATGAATTTACAATACCATAAAGCATATCATTTAAATACATAGAAAATTTCTTATTCTCAATAAGAAATTTAAAACCTTCATTATCCAAACAAGAAATTGAAATAATATTCCTACTTAAATCTAGTACATAATAACAATTGTTCAAAACAAGTATTAAACCGGAAGGTAAAGTGACTTCATAAGTTCATACGGCTAATGCAGTAACTCTTGCTCTATTCCCCACACGTAGGTCCACTTCACCATCTTTAAGTAGTCTCCTATTCTTTACTCCATGCACATTTAAACAAATGTGATAACCACATCCGGTATGCAATACCCAGGAACGAGTGGTAAAAGGAGAATATCTTTCATATAGATACCTGAAGTTGATGCAGTCCCACTGCTCTTCTTCGTCTTTTGCTCTTCCATAAAAGCCTTGCAATTACGTTTCTAATGACCAATTTCTTGACAATGGAAGCAAATTTCATCCTTTTGTGCATCGGGTTTTGCACCTATAGCCTTGGCAACCTTTTCCTTGCTAATCTTGGGTTTGGCAACCTTTTCCCTACCCTTCCCTTTGGAACTTGGCCCTTTTCCATCATAAACCATGAGCACTAGAGAACCTTTCTCCATTATCTTCATCTCCACAGTTTTCAGCATGTTATGCAACTCGGAGAGATTCTTATCCATTCCATGCATGTTATAGTTCATCACAAAGTGATTATAACTTTTAGGCAATGAATTAAGAATGAGATACGTGGCTAGCTCCAATGAAATCGGATAGCCAAGTTTCTCATGATGCTCCACGTAGCCTTTCATCTTAAACATGTGAGGTCCTACTTGTTGCCCTTCACTCATTTTGTAAGAAGTGAATGCAACAATGGTCTTATACCTCTATTGCCTAGCTTGCTTTTGAAACATGTCTCTCAACTCCATGCCTATCTCATAGGCTTCCAAATGTTCCAAACTTTGTTAGAGTTTTGAGCACATAGTCGCGAGCATGAGACAACTCACATTTCTAGAATCATTCCGATGTTTCTTGTGATTGTCTCTTTCTGCCCTAGGGGTGTTGGCTTCGGGTTCTGCAAGAATAGGCCCATCAAGAATGTACAACTTATCTTCTTGCCTTAAAAAAATTCTTAGACTTCGGATCCAATCCATTTGTACCATTCTCTTGAAGCTTATCCTTCTAAAGGATCGATCGCAACGAAATTGATTGAGTGTTAGTTGTCATTATCTACAATTATGCAAAATTTCGAAAATTTATAAGTACCAATTTCATTAAAGAGATAAATAATGTATTTTTCTAAAAAATACTCGTGCTAAATTATATAACCTTCTTATACAACATTTGTATAATATAATTTAAATGGACTAAGATCCAACTTTAATTTAATTTCAAGTCCTCTTTGGCGTGACCGCTCAAAATCAAATTAATTAGGTAGACAACTCTTGTCTATCATATCATATATGACTCTTAGATCTTTTATGAGATTCTTTAAGAAATCTAATTTCAAAAAGCATGTTTTAATCTCATCTTTGCTTTAGGCCCAAAACTGTTTTAACGCCTAATTAAGTCCAACCATTTTAAACGCATAGGAAACTCTTATTCACTCATCTTGCTCATACATGAATAAAATAAATGCACCTCGCTCTAGCGAGACCACATAAAATTACCCATGTACTTACAAGTGTTTTAATCATAGCATGGAAAAAGGATTTAAAATTTCAAAAAAAGGTTCATCACCATATAGCATACTACACATTTATGAGCACATAAGATAAACATGTTAAGCATCAAGTTTAGCCACTAAATTAATCTTCATTAATTTAAGCATAATATTTATGTGTTATTAGTTTCTCTATAATTATGAGGATGAGACTCTTTGAACTTTGGTTATCATCTCCAAATCATGACAACAAGAAGTGCAGCCGAACTAAACCATAGGCAACCACAATTCCGCACTAATTCAAGAAACCAAGAAAGTAGTCCATGTGGCTGAAACTAAGCAATAGATGGTCTCAATGAACGTAGGCCAATTGCATTCACAATTCCACATGGATCTCCAATCTTGAATTAAGAATTTGGTTTCTCAATTTTAGCAATTATGAACTCTTCATAATTCTAACTTTGTTTTATCTTTGAATCTTTAATTGCGATCAATTTTGGGAAACACAGTCTCGAGAACGTAGGCTAGCCATCCAAAACATGATAAAATCTTAGAATTCACAAGACTAAAACAAATAGGAATTTCAAACCACAAGATCCACCCCAAACCCTAAGCCCCGCCCGCACCAGAACACTAGGTCCGGCCGGGTCAAGGCATAGGTCCGGTCGGACCTCTACGAAAAATTCAAAAAAATTTAAATTCACAATTATCTCAAAATTGTTTTTCCCCGATTCAATTAAGATTTGGTGTTCTTGGTGATCCAATCACCATGACCATCAAAACCTTGATTAAACCATTTATTCATGAATCTCTAAATTATCAAAACTTTGATCTAATAAAAAATTGATAACCCAAACAATTTTAAATCCACCATAATTTTTATTGCGATTGAATAGTGAATTTAAAGTTTATAAAACAATAAACCACATAATATGCATAGAACACATAAACTTCATAATTCCAATGTTCAAATCATGCTAGGCACATAAACAATTTATATACACACAACATGATTATGTATTGAAATAATCAACATGAACGGGGCTCTGATACCACTGTTGGGTTTCCTATCATCATGCGCAGCGGAATAAAGCATTAAAATTTTCATGAAACCCAAAGCCAATAGATCCATTCATGTGATTAAATCAAATATTGCATAATAAATACTAGAATACTAACCCTTGATCACGAACAACAGCAGGAACACGAACTATGAAGGTGATAAGCTTCACCCTCTATCGGTATCCACACCACGAACGAATATCAAGTAGCTTCTCGATCTTGGTTGCGAGACCAAATTGTGAAACACGCGTTCACAATTATATTAGAACTATATGGAATTTCTGTGATGTTCTTGTTCTTCAATCTAGATATCTCTTAGAACAAGAAAATAATCCTTTCAAACTCTTTGGAGGTTCTCATAATGCTATGGACTGATTAGGGCAACTAGAGGATATTTTTATACTTGTTTCTCCTATCTCAAATAGGTAACAAGTGACTAAACCCGCAAAAAAATGGACTAAGAATATCCAAAGCCAAAACCGATAGGTCCACTCGGGTAGCAAGGGAGGTCCGGCCGGATCCAAGCAAGGTCCGACCGGGTCCTTTAACTAGCCCACCCGGGTCCTATACAAGGTCCGACAGGACCATCCAATTTCATCGGTTTTCTTGTTTTCTCCTCTAAATTCCTAAAATCCCTCAAAGGCCCTTCGACCCAAATTACAATTAAGTCCTTTAGGATTCGTTCTATGTTTGTGTGACCTATAGGATTACACTAAGTTGGCAATCGGTTCAATCATAAACCCATAAGATATGATTAGGTTCTAGCAAACCTTCATACCTACCCAAATAGTGTAACTATATACAAGTTCGTATTCCTCATAGAACATGTCACAATCCCTTTGTCCATGATGTCATTGAACACAAGTCATGGTCATTGAGTCAACTTGTATTTGTTCGATACTTTCTCGATCCCGAATATGTTGATAATCTAAATGACATTGATCCAATCAATTCATTTGAGTTTGGCCAAACATTTCATCAACATCATTCTACGAGGGGCCTAAGCTCGACATCTCTTCGAAGACGGACAAATCCATTTAGCTTGTTATTCTTCCCTATGTGAATCCGATTATGCCAATAATACCCTTTATAACTACCTAGTTAAAAGTATCATTTGAATATGTCAAACATAATGTTCGTCAAGGGGAAGACTATAATAACTTCATGTCTATGGATTCAAATGACATAACTAATATGAGATCTATATGTGACATTGACCATGACATAAATCTCAAAGAGCGGGTCATGTCCAGTACCTTGTTCTCAAACAAGTACCCATAAGTCTAACTTGATCATCCCATGGTCATTTAGACTTATACTAGTGCTTCATAAGCTCTAGGGATGAAGATTATTATAAGTATACGTGAACAACAATAATAATCAAAACATCTTTTTATTAATATGAATAAAATGATAACATACATAACATTTAATAAACGTGCCTAGGGAACCAACACTAACATTGTATTCTATATTCATCGTGTATTTAATTTAATTATTGTGAACGGATCCGGGCTCTTGGTTTTTTTTTTTGTTGTTTCCGTTGTGCATGATCCCTCAAATCCCAACACTTTCTCTGAGCACTAAGTATTTATGGATAGGGCAAGGAGTAATCCCTTAGCTACACTTGACTTTTTGGTGGGGAACCGAAGCGACAATTACTAGAGCTATTTGCAGTGTCACTCCCAAAATGGCATTGTAATGAGATTTCAAGTCGATCACTATAAAGTTGCCTTTGGCTATTTTCTGGTAAGGCTTGGTCCCAATGGTTACATCAAACTCGTTGTACCTTTTACCATCACGGCGTGGTTGGTGAATCCTTCCAATAGACCGGCATATAGAGTCAAGCGCACTAATTTCATTTTCATTTTTTCTAGAAAATGGAAATGGAGGATATCTCTAGCCGCATCGATTTCTGTAAGTGTTCTCCCAATATCATCTCGACCTATTTCCATTTCTATAGTAAAAGGTTGGGTAGAGTGGAATAAGGTTATTGTGAGATCGCTCTTTCCTCCTCCGCTCGAGGGATTGGAGGGATCTAGTACACCTTTTCCAACTATTTGATTTGAGCGTAAAGCTGACTGTTTTGGGGGATTAGACACTGATATAGACAATCTTATAATGGCCCTCTTCAAGATCGTGGTCTGCCTTGGCAATTCACTTTTTCTAGCCTCAGGTCAGCTCGCGATGGTTGGTGTTAGTTCCTGCCACCCAGTTTCTCAATTCCCCTAAATTCGCCTTGAGCTCTTTCGCTGATAGCAGCCTTCGGTGTCATGTCCATGGTCTTGATAGAATTTATAGAAGATATTAGGATTCCTTACCCATTTATCCTTAGTCAATAGTGGAGGTGGGATCAGTTCCGTGGACCTCATAATGACCTCACGGGGAACAATCAACGTGGTAATCTCGGACTTCTTGATAGGTTCAGTCATTCTACTTTTATAGTTTCCTTGTCGGGAGCTTATTCAGACCTCTGGCGTGAATTCTATTATTTCTTTGACTGATTTTTTGGGGGCTCCTGTTGGGTATGCATATTATAAACCACTCCTATTACTTAATTTTATTAATCCCATAACCTAATTTTACCTTTTGTGGACTTTAGGATATATTGTAAGAAGTTTTATACTTATTTAGATAAGACCATTTTTAGATTGTCTAGGCTTATGAAGATTGGACCCTCAATTGTTTTAAAGAAAATTTATCTAAGGCGACCTACCTCAAAGTGATCTCAGTTGGATCAAAACTGACCACACTTTGAACAGTCACAAGTGATCACACTTTGAACAGTCACAAGTGACATCACCTGGATCACCATCAAGTGACCGCACATCAAGTGACCGCAAGTCACTTAGTTGCCTTATAAAGACTGAAGACTCAAAACTCAAGTTTGGTTAAACTTAACTATGGTCACACTAGTGTCCAAAACCTTTGGTTAGTTTAGAACTTTGCAAGATTCAAATTTTAAATTTGAATTCAACTGTCATATAACAGTTTGATAGTATACTTGGACCACTATCTTCTACAACAAAAGGACAATTCAGATTTAGCTCCAATTAGAATTCAACAGCTCATTGTCCTCCAAATGTCATTTAACTACACTCACATTCCAATGTTTGACGAAGATAACTTTGACGTATGGAAACACAGCATACTGACCCATCTCTACTCTATAGACGAGAAACTTGGTGATAGTCTTACTATTGGACCATACATTCCAATGAATGTAAATCCAAATCCTGATACCATTGCTGCCACACCATCAATCAAGAAACCAAAAGCTGAATGAACTGATGAAGAAAAGAGATTGGTTCGAATGGATGTAAAAGCAAAGAGCATACTCTTAAGCACTTTGCGTATGTATCAACGTTGACAGATCATAGAATGTGAAACCGCTAAAGACATTTGGGATTCAATAGAAGATTACCTAGAAGGAGATCAATCTTGTAAAGAAATCAAAAGGTTTGCAATTCAAAGAAGATTCAACAACTTTGCTAAGATCCCCGCTAAATTACTCAGAGACACTTATGATCGTTATTGTGAAATTTTGAGCACTTACACCGCTCTTGGAAAGAAGCTTACTAAGAAAGAGATCAATGTAAATTTTCTATCTGCTCTTGGATCTCAATACCTTCATAATGGAAACACTCTTGAAGACACAAAGCTTCTAAATGATATGTCACTCAGAAACCTCCATGTCAACCTCAAAGTCTTTGAAATCAAGCTCAAAAACATTGAATTAATGGAAGGAAAAGTAAAAGGAATGTCGTTGGTTACTCAGAAAGAAGAAATGATTGAAGAAGAAGATCCAAAAATCTCCACATCTAAATTGCTAGACATGGATGATGATGACTTTGCTATATTTGTGAAAATATTTCTAAAGTTTAGAAAATCAGCAAGACCCGGATCATCAAGCAAGGCTCCAACAAGGTTTTCAAGGAGTAGCTTTACAAAGAAGAAAGAGAACTTCAACTTCTCCAAGAAGAAAGAAGATCTTGTTTGTTTTAATTGCAGTAAACTAGGTCATTTCGCATCAGAATGCCCAATTCCCAAGTATAAGTATATGAAGAAGAAAATAAACTCTGCTCCAAGGTACTCAAAGCAAAAGGGAATGGTTACTGAAGAAGACTCTACCACAAAATAGTTAACGACTTGGATAGAGTCAGATTCTGATGAAAGCGATGAGGATCCTGAAGAAGGTCATATTTGCTTAGTCATTCGTTTCGATAATGAGAGTGATCATGAAAGTAACTTGTCTCAAAATGAAAAACCTAAACAGAAGAGCTATATGGCTGATAAACTTGCTAAAAAAGGATTCTTAACTCCAGTTCAAACGAATGGTGATCTTCTATTTTCATTGTGTGATGTGAATGCAACAAAGAAGGCTCTGAATAACCCAAAAATGAAGGAAGCTCAATCTACCACTCCTCAAGATAGTTGAATATGTCCATGTTACATTTGATAAACATTCTATCCTTAAGTCACATTTGGCTCCAAATGTTGCTGATGATTTTGTTGAGCATAATAAGACAGGTATAAATCAACCATAAAATTAATCAATTCAAGGAAATCCAGTTACCTCAATTGCACCTCCATCTACCTCATATGAAGCACAAGAAGCTTCCACATCTGCTGCAAATCCTAATGGAGATTAAGTTGAAGCACCCATAAATGTTGAAGAACCAATACCTCAAATTACTTATGATTGGGATGGCATAAATGATGTACCACTAGAAGATTTTCAACAACCACCAACTCAACCAGATTTACATTCAGGTGTTCGAATAAGAAGATCAAACTATGATGCACTGACCGCATTTATATCTCAAATTGAACCCAAGAAAGTTGATGAAGCACTCTAAGATTCAAGTTGGATTGTTACTATGAAAAAAGAACTCAACCAATTCAAAAGATGTAAAGTATGGACCTTAGTTCCAAGACCAAAGGATGAATGAGTGATTGGTACAAAGTGGGTGTTCAGAAACAAGATCGATGAAAATGGAAGAATCACAAGAAACAAAGCTAGGTTGGTTGCATAAGGCTATAGACAAGAAGAATGCGTTGATTATGATGAAACATTTTCCCCTGTTGCAAGATTTGAAGCTATAAGAATATTCTTATCTTATACCTCTTACAAGAGATTCAAAATTTATCAAATGGATGTGAAGAGTGCATTTCTTAATGGTGAACTTCAAGAAACAGTCTTTGTTGCTCAACCACCCGGGTTTGAAGATCACAAATTTCTAGATCATGTCTACAAACTCCGTATAGCTTTGTATGGACTCAAACAAGATCCACGAGCCTGGTATAAAACTCTATATAAATTTTTCCTAGAGAAAGGTTTCAAGCGTGGTAAGATTGACACAACTTTATTCATTGGTAAATATCATGATCATACTTTACTTGTTCAAATATATGTAGATGATATTATTTTTAGTTCTACTAATGAATTATTGTGTAAGGGTTTTGAGAAGCTCATGAAAAGCAAGTTTTAGATGATCATGGTGTGAGAATTAACATTATTCCTAAGGCTTCAAATCAAACAATGTGCAGAAGGCATCCTCCTATGGCTACTAGTAACAAGCTAGATAAATACTTGAAAGGTAAGAATGTTTATCAAACCTTGTATAGATTTATGATTGGCTCTCTCCTATACTTAACTGCTAGTGGGCCTGATATCATAGTGTTTGTGTTTGTGCTTGTTATCAAGCAGATCCTAGAGAAGCACATTTTATTATTGTAAAACGTATTATTCGATATCTATATGGGACTATTAACCTTGGACTTTGGTACTCCAAAGTTTTGAATTTTGATCTTATAGGTTACTCAGATGCAGACTATGCAACATGAACCATTGACAAGAAAATCACAAGTGGAACATGTCATTTCCTTGGAAATAGACTTGTTTCATAGGCCAGTAAGAAACAAGCATCAGTCTTTGTATCTACCACAGAAGATGAATATATACCTACTGGAAGATGCTGTTGTCAAGTACTTTGGATAAAGTAATAACTGGTTGATTATGGAATCAAAGAAGAAAATTGTCCAATATATTGTGACAATACATCTACCATTGCTGTCTCCAACAAACCTGTCATGCACTACATGACTAAACATATTGATATCAAATACCACTTTCTCAAGGATCATGTTAAAAAAGGCAATATCCATCTTGAGTATATGAGTACTGGCAATCAAATTGCAGATATACTCACCAAGGTTCTTGATTCGAAGAGATTTCGGTATCTAAGAGGAGAAATGGGTATGCTTAAACTATAAATTAAATTTTTCATATGTTTTTATGTACTAATGTTTGTGTTCTCTATAAGTTCAATATCTAGCAGGTACTTAAGGCCAGACAACTCACGGTCAGTAAAAGTTACGGTCACGTTGATCCACAAGTGACCGCAACCTCAAATGACCGCATTACCTAAGCTACCGCATAATCTAAGTTGCCGCATGATGGAAACTTATTTCAAGGTTTTGAAGAAACCTATCAAGGTGGAAAACGATGATATGTGTTCACTACTTTGAAGAAGAAATGATTGACCAAGGTAAGACCTCACTTGACCGCACTAGTCACGGTTGATCACAAGTTGCCGCATCCTAAGGATTCCCGGTAAGTCTTTCTACCTCAAAGATATTTAGGATGCTTTGACCAGTCTACCTCAAGTGTATTCAGGTAATTTCAAATTTCTCTTGCTTCTCATTTATTTTAAATCATTTGGGAACATTTAAATTAGCATTTATTTTTATTCCCCATATCATTGTCCACGTCATTGGCTATCTAGAAAATACAAAAGGACTCTTTGCATTAAATTCTAAACAGTGCAGAGTTGATGTTCCACCACTCCACTTTCTGACCCTTCTCAGCTTTATGCGCCTCCCCCATTGTATCACCTTCACTCTACAACTACAACTCTCATTTTGTCTTCTCTCTAACCTCTCTCTACTTTCTCTCTCTATAACCTACTTATATTCGACTTCTTATTCTTAAAATCTCACATTTTAATGGCTGATCCTTCATCAAAATCATCAAAATCATCATCAAATAAACAACAACTTCCAATTCTCATGAAAATGGTATGAATTTCTGAACCTTAACATTTCTATTTTTTGAAATTTCGATTCTCTGCTTCATATTCATGGCATGTTTCAAAACCCTTTCATATCCTGTTATGATTTTCTTGCCATAATGGATAAATAATGTTTTAATCTTGATGTTTATGAGTATTGTTGTCTATAATTCATCTAGCTCATGATTTCATGTTTGTTTTATCCTTATTTTTGGATTCATTTACCCAAATGGGTTTCATGGTTAAGTTTCGTTTTTTTCCCTAATTCCCCTTTTGACTTATGAGTTCAATGTTGGTTTATTCATGAACTTTGTATGAATTTCATGCTTAATCGAGTTCCAAGATGCTATAAATATGATTTTTACTCGTTGTTAGTGCATTTTCGGGAAAATCTGGGTTTGAGCATTCTTGGTGTTCTTCGTGTTCTTGAGGATATTCATCAGATTCTTGAGAAACTACCTTTTTTATCCATATTCTATAGTCCTACTTTTTCATCAGTTGTTTGTACTTGTTGATCCATTTGAAAATATATTGCCAAGTGTTCGTAAAAACTTGCATAATTTTTGTCTAAGAAAACTGACCTCATATCATTGTCGTTCTCTCACTTGACCGCGCTTCACATTGCCGTACTTACATCATGTCAAGTGATCGCACTACACTTTAATTTTATAACTTGTGTTTTTTTTTTATTTTTAATATAGGACATGAACCATTTCTTTCCTGGCCTTGTCATTAACGTGTACTCACTCAATGAGGATGCCATTGGCCACAACATAATCAAGCGTCTTGAAACTTCAGGAATTCTTCCACTTTTTACCATTCATCAAACTTATCACGTCCCTGCCTACGTTGATCAATTCATTGATACTGCTAAGGATATGGTGGAAATTGATGATGAAGGACATGAAAATAGATATCTAAGAGCTAAGGTTGGTGGGAAAATCATGACTGTGGATTGATTTGATATTGTGAACATGCTTGAGTTGGAGATTGTTGAAGGCAAAGCTTATCCAATCAAGCTTAAATCAAAGGACCTCAATGATAAGGATATGGATAGTGTTGAGGACAACAGTTATAATGATGATGATACCGTGAATGTCAAGGAAGCTGATGTAGATAGCCCCACTTTGGTTCCAATGGAGGATCAAGACAAGAAAGTTTCCGTTGCTGATAAGTTGACTGAGAAGGTCATTGATGACCCTGATAAGGTAGATGACCGCACCAAACCCACTGGTGATATATGCAAGTCTCCTCACCGTGTCTCTCCTATATGGTCACCTACACCTCCTCCCACAATTCCAACTACCCAACCTTAATCAACCATAGATCTTCTTGCCGCAGTGTAACTGCTGGTCCAATAGAAACAAGAAACCAACTCTCAGGTCTCCCTCCTCACTTTAAACATGATAGCACTTCAATCTGAAGTGACTAAAATCAAGACCTTTCAAGCTTCTTGCCAGCACCTCTACAAGCTCCAGTTCTACCATTCTAACTACTGCCGCTCCATCACCTGCTGCTCCATCCTCTTCTGCCACACCTACTATTACGCAGAATACCATCTCACTTGACTACTTGAAAGATGCACTCAAAATTCAAACTGATGCATTAAATAGATGTGTATTAAAGGGAATTGAAGAAGCTAGCAAAGAGATACCCAAAGCCCTAGGTGCTGACAAGCAGGAAGTCAAGGATGAGTTGGGTATGGTTAAAACTTCTTTGAAAGAACTCATTGCCATGAATATGAATGAATGATTGCTGTCTGTAGCTGGAAAGTTCATGCCCAAGATCCAAGCGATGACTAGCGTTATGAAAGTCCAAACTAATAGAATTGAAAATCAATCAACCAAAGTTGATCTCTTATCAAACAGAGTCAACACACTGTTGAACAGGCTTAATCGAGGAAGCACTCAGGGAGGACATGGAAGCACCTTAGCACAAGGAGAAAAGGATGATAAAGAAGAAGATGGAATCAATGTTCTAATATGATTCCAAGACTACCAATGCATGCTTACCTCTGTCCATTCTCCTTAAGCCTTTCAGAGAATGATGTCATTAAAGTTGATCAGATTTGAAGTGACCGTAGTGCAAGTGAGCGCACTTGATGATTTGTTTTGTTATGTTGGTTGCTGTCTCTATAACAATTTTTAGTTTATGTTTGTTTTTATATGGGTTTGTAAGTTAAAAAAATTATTGCTATTTTGACTTGTACTCCTACTCTTGAATTCTTATCTTTATGGAGTATGTTATGTTTGTGTTTGATGCATTTCTAAGTTACTATGCCTACTTCTCTTGAAATGCTTCAAATCTTATTTCTATTGTCTAGGACTAGTACTTTTGTTATCTTTATAGAGGATGATAGAATCTATGACATTGGCTTAAAGTGTGTGCATGGACTTGGGACATGAAATTAATAAATTTTATTATTTTAAAACATATTTTTACCAAGTACAATGAATTAGCCTTTGTAATAGTAGGTAGTTGTCTCAATCAAATAGGGGGACATTGTTAGGTATGATTATCTTAAACCACTCCTATTACTTAATTTGATTGATCCCATAACCTAATTTTACATTTTGTGGACTTTAGGATATATTGTAAGAATTTTTATACTTCATTTAGTTAATTCCATTTTTAGATTGTCTAGGCTTGTGAAGATTAGCTCCTCAAATTTTGAAGAAAATTTATCTGAGGCAACCTACCTCAAAGTGACCTCAGTTGGATCACAAGTGACCATACTTTGAACAGTAACAAGTGACCACACTTTTGAACAGACTCGGGTGACCGCACCTCAAGGTGACCACACATCAAGGTGACCACACCTCAAGGTGACCGCACCAAGGTCACTCCCAAGTGACCGCACATCAAGTGACAGCAAGTCACTTAGTTACCTTATGAAGACCGAAGACTGAAGACTCAAAACTCAAAACTCAAGTTTGGTTAAACTTATACATGGTCACACTAGTGTCCAAAACCTTTGGTTAGTTTAGAACATTACAAAATTCAAATTTCAAATTTGAATTCAACTGTCATCTAACGGTTTGATAGTACACTTGGACCACTATCTTCTGCAACAAAATGACAACTCAAACTGAGCTCCAATCAGAATTGAACAGCTCATTGTCCTCCAAACTTGCTCCCCAAGAGTTGAAACGACTACCTCTCCATTCAAGGCTATAAATATTCCTTGAGTTCTTCATTGAACATTGCTAAGATTCTAAAAGAGAAATTGCTGTTGAAATTCTTGGTGATTGAAGATCATATTCAAGATTTCCAGAATCCTTCGAATCTTCAAGCACAACCTTCAAGTCCTCAAAAACTCCAGAAACATTCATCTACAAATCTCAAGCCTTATAACACATAAGATTCAATAGGCTCTAAATCATATAGATTTCAAATAGCTGTTGATTCTTAACACACACACTCTCACCCCGATTGATCAATCATATAGATTGCATCATTAGGGGTACACTAGTCTAAGTCTAGGATTTGATCTTCATAGAAAATAGGTTGTTGATTCACAGTTTAATCTCTGTAATCTATAATCAAGGAAGAATTAATATAAACCTCCATTCAAAATCTAAGACTGAGCATCTTGGTAAAGGACGTAAATCTTTTAACAGATCGAACATTTCCAAATCATTGTGTCATTTACTTATTGCTCTTTACATTTCTGCAAATTTAATTTAGTCACTTGTTCTTATTGTTCATATTGATCTTGTTTGTCATTTAGTGTTTTGATCTTTTCAGTTATTCAATATCATTATAAATTGTATTTGTATGTTTACCATATTGCCTAAGTTGTGAATCTGACTACATATTATTTGCCAAACTTCTAAGACACTATCTTTCAATCTCTCAACCTACCTCACTCAGCTGACCTCACTTCAGCTGACCACACTCTAACTGACCGCATTCTTAGTTGCCGCAACTTCTAAGTGACCGCAACTCTACCAACCGCACTAATTCATTCAAAAACAACTATAACTTATTTGTATCAAAAACTTATGCTATGCATATTACTCTTTAACTAGGGATTTTTAAGTGACCGCAAAGTTCATTAAGTAAGCATAAGGTTGAATTTAGAAAAATGGTTGAAATTTTAAATAGGCTATTCACCCCCTCCCTCTAGCATCTTTTCATACCCTTGTTCTGTCTTTGAGACCAACAGCTCATTCCTCAATAATGAGTCTTTTTTGTGTTTGATTTTCAATTATATGGTTTAGATTTGATTTTTTTTAAAAATGGAGATCTTGAGCTTGAAAGATGTGGACCTAAATCTGAATTTGTAATTGGTTTTTTGATTTTGTGTTGAGATTCAATGATTATGTTTTGTTTTGTTTTGGGTTTGATTTTGAATTTCTAAGAATCCAGATTTACTACTTTTATGGTGGGGATGGGGCAATTTGGTGGATGATGGTGGTGGGAGGCTATGGTGGTTATGGGCAGTGGTCTTGGTTGTGTGTTGAGCTGAGGTTAACAAAGTGAAACAATAAATGGATTTTTTTTAATTTTTTCTGGCACAATAAAGGAAAAGTTTGGAAAACAAATAAAATAGCTAATTTATGCTTCAAAAATAACCAAGTTATTAATAACTAGTTAATTAAACTTTTTAAATTATGTTTCTAACAATATGGGCGCGTGACAAAAATGAAAAATATTTAGTTTTTGGAATGAAAACAGAAACAAATTCATAGATTAGGTTTGAAACAGTTATTTAGCTTGTTAAATTTCTAATACGTATTTGGTTAGTTTTACTAATTTATCAATAGTGCGCAGGTTCCTTTTGTTTTTTAGATAGTACGGAGGTTAAACTGATATTCTTAACATACTACAGAGGACAGAAATGTGGCTTACTCTCCAAAAAACCCATATATTGCTTTTCCTGTTAGATAGACCACCAATGCATCGGCACTTACGAACATATTACGAACATATTCGTATTGTTGGTGAAGGTCAGCCTCCAATTCAGGATTTTCAATATTAACACTAATTTTCAAATCAGAATTCTGGTTAGTAGTCTCCATGGGAGTAGGCTTACTTGGCATTGTTTCTGGGAGAGCTTTTGGTACGAAATGGCTTTTTTGTGGAAGAAAACTAAAATGATTAGTAACAAAAATGGGGATAGAAATAATGGAGCTCATACCATTTTTAAAAGTGGAGGGGGGCTTAGAAGCCAAAGAAATCTGACCATTTTTCCCATAAATATTTTTAGGGTTAATTTCAATTTCGAGCATAAAGCCAGGGGGGGTGTTGGGGAATTGGGGGGAATCTCCGCATCCACTAGCCCATACTAGCAGTCATCAACATAGGAGAATAATTCAACACATGAAATAATAATATGAAAGAACAAATAACAATGATGTTTGATAACCCAGTTCATCAACACATGACTACATCTAGGGGCACTTAGCCAAGATATCATTATAATAATATATGTAAAGATTACAACTTTAGCACATGGATACTCTCCAATAATAATCTCTCCTATACATTATTACCTCTCCTCCCTAAGAACATACAAACATAGTTATGGCCGGGTTGTAGGATCGCCCCCATGGCTATCCTAGGCCCCCGGCACCATCCAACACACTATTTTGTATCTCTCTCTTGATATCATAACTTTCTCCTACACAAAGTAAAGACTAAATATTATGGTGGTAGTCACAATATATTTATAGGGATATAAAACCTAATCCTGATCAAAACATAATTTATCCGAAGTACCTGAGACGGAAGGAGTATAATTGATATGAGGAAACTAATTCCTAAAACCAACAGTCCTTTTCTCCAAGGACTTGCACGTGAGGTTGAGATAATTCCCTTAAGGAATTATAATCCTTTTCCCACTCCAATTTTCAATGCATCACCCAAATTGCAGCCTACTCTGTTTTCACGCCAAACTCAGAGGGTCTGGTCGGGTCTTGTTCTTGGTTCGGCCGGATCTTCTCCTTTCCGCTCCGTCACGGTTTCAACTCCTCGTTCCTCCACGGTTTTGACCTTCTCTTTGGTTTTGACTCCAATCCCAACAGTGGGTCTTCTAAAAGGGTCTCGATATTTGTTTTTGGCCAAATCTGGGCTTGAAATGCAAATTTTTGGCCAGTTAAGGGCTTTTTGATGATTTTCGTTAGAAAAGTCAGTTAAATATCATGTGCATGGCACGTGATCGACTAAACTGATGGATTTGTAATTGATATGAGCTAGTAAGAGCTTTAGTGAAATTTCTGAAACTCAAATAACTAAAAACAAAATATTAGGGGATCAAAATGTAATTATATATCCCTTCATCTTCAACCTGTTGGGTTTCCAAGTAACATGCGCAGCGGAATTTAGCATTTAAAATTTTAAGAAACCCAAAGCCATGGATCCGTTCGTATGATTAAATCAAATACAATCATAAGAATAAAGGAATAAACTAACCCTTGATGGCTATCAAATTCTCTTGGTCTTTGGTGGAGGTTTGAAGACATGATCACGATCACAAATCACGATCACAAAGCTTGAACACGAACTTTGAAGATGATGATTTTCACCCTCTAGCGGTATCCACACTTCGAACGAATATCAAAGGAGCTTCTTTGATCTTGGTTGCTAGACCAAATTGTGAAACACTTTTTCACAATCAAAAGAACTATATGGAATTTATTTTGTGTATTATTTTGTTCCTCAACCAAGAATATCTTGGAACAAAATAAACCCTCTCTCAAACTCTTTGAGACTCACAAAATCATTAGCTTAGAGTGCTGGCCGAATTTTGGTCTTTTATACACAAACATGACCTATTCCAAATAGGAAACTTGTGTCAAAATCCGTCCAAAATTCGTTTCCTAATCAAATTAGGAATCTGCCACCAGACAGTACTGTGCGGCCGCCCAAAAACCTCTGTGCGGTCGCACAACTATCTGAAACAAAACTGGTACATTTCTGAGCTAAGTGTGCGGCCGCCCAGTCCATTATGTGCGGTCGCCCACTTCCCAGAAAGTCCAGAATTTCCAAAATTCCAATGTAGTCCTTTTAAAGATTCGTTCTATTGTGTGTGACCCTCTAGGGTTATACTAAGTTGGCAATGGGTTCAAACATGAAACCATAAGATATGATTAGGTTCTAGCAAACCGTCATACCTACCCAAATAGTATAACTAGATACAAGTTCGCATTCCTTTAGAATATGTCACAATCCCTTTGTCCACGATGTCATTGAACACAAGTCATGGTCAACAAGTCAACTTGTTTTGTTCAATACTTTCTCGATTCCGAATATGTTGATAATTCAAATGCTATTGATCCAATCAATCCATTTGAGTCCGGCCGAACATTTCATCAACATCATTCCTACGAGAGGCCCAAGCTTGACATCTCTCCGTGGAGGGACAAATACATTTAGCTTATTATTCTTCCCAACGGGAATCCGATTATGCCAATCATACCCTTTATAACTACCGTGTTAAGGTAGCGTTTGAATATGTCAAACATAATGTTCATCAAGTGGAAGACTATAATAACTTCAGGTCTAAGGATTCAAATGACATAACTAATATGAGATATATGTACGACATAGACCATGACATAAATCTCATAGAGCGGGTCATGTCCAGTACCTTGTTCCAAACAAGTACCCATAAATCTAACATGATCATCCCATGATCATTTAGCCTTTATACTAGTGCTTGACAAGTACTAGGGACGGAGATTATTATAAGTAAACATGAACAACAATAATAATCAAAACATCTCTTTATTGATATGAAATAAATGATAACAATTACAATGTTTATTAAACGTGCCTAGGGCACCACTACCAACAATCTCCCACTTGCCCTAGGCCCAATTTCCCATGTATCTAATACCCATGGACCTAACATGACCATCATGTTTAGCTTGTGGAAGTCCCTTTGTTAGTGGGTCCGCAACATTGTTATCAGTAGGTACTCTGCATATATTTACGTCTCCCCTATCAACGATCTCTCGAATGATATGAAAACGCCTAAGTATGTGTTTGGATTTCTGATGTGCTCTTGGTTCCTTTGCTTGAGCAATAGCACCATTATTATCACAATAAAGGTCTATTGGATTAGCAATACTAGGAACCACTTCAAGTTCAGTTATGAACTTCTTAATCCAAACAGCTTCCTTTGCAGCATCCGATGCAGCAATATACTCAGCTTCTGTTGTAGAATCAGCGGTTGTACTTTGCTTGGAACTCTTCCAGCTTACAGCTCCACCATTTAACATAAACACAAAACCCGATTGCGATCGGCTATCATCTTTGTCGGTTTGGAAGCTTGCATCCGTGTAAGCATTTACAACGAGATCATCTTTCATTCCTCCATAGACCAAAAACGAGTCTTTAGTCCTTCTCAAGTACTTAAGAATCGCTTTTACAGCTATCCAGTGATTTTCGCCAGGGTCGGATTGGTATCTACTTGTCATGCTCAAAGCATAAGATACATCCGGCCTAGTACAAATCATGGCATACATGATGGACCCAATTGCCGAAGCATATGGAACATCATTCATTTTCTCACGCTCATCTTTTGTCTTAGGACATTGAGTCTTGCTTAGAAAAATTCCATGTAACATGGGCAAGGTTCCTCTCTTAGAATTTTCCATACGGAATCTTCTAATGACCTTGTCAATGTATGTACTTTGGCTTAAACCAAGTAGCCTCCTTGATCTATCTCTATAGATCTTAATGCCAAGAATATATGCGGCTTCACCCATATCTTTCATTGCGAAGCACTTTCCTAACCAAGTCTTCACAGACTGAAGTGTAGGAATGTCGTTTCCAATGAGCAATATGTCATCCACGTATAAAACAAGGAATAGCACTATGCTCCCACTAATCTTCTTGTATACACAAGGCTCATCTTCGTTCTTGATGAAACCAAACTCTTTGACCGATTCATCAAAACGGAGATTCCAACTCCTAGAAGCTTGCTTCAATCCATAGACGGATCTCTGCAATTTGCATACCTTAGAATCTTGTTCAAAACCTTCTGGTTGTGTCATATACACATCCTCTTGGAGTTTTCCATTCAGGAAAGCGGTTTTGACGTCCATCTTCCATATTTCATAGTCATGATATGCGGCAATGGCAAGCAAAATTCTTATAGACTTGATCATTGCTACGGGTGAAAAGGTCTCATCATAGTCAATACCATGAACTTGCCTATAACCCTTCGCTACAAGCCTAGCTTTGTAAGTATGCACCTTCCCATCCATGTCAGTCTTCTTCTTGAAGACCCATTTGCATCCTATGGTTTTTACACCTTCGGGCGCATCAATCAAATTCCAAACTTGATTGTCTTGCATGGATTGCAATTCGGATTCCATGGCTCTAAGCCACTTATCAGAATTAGGAGAAGACATCGCCTCTTGGTAGGTTGACGGTTCATCATTCTCAATGATTTCTACCTCATTACTATCCGTTACGAGAAATCCATATCTCTCGGGCTCGGATCGTAACCTACTAGATCTGCGAGTTGCTTGTGTACTTTGAACAGGTTCCACAACTCCTTGTGGTTCTTGTTCTTGCTCCACCATTGGTTCAATGTTATTTTCTGGGTCTCGAATTTCTTCAAGATTTATTTTACTCCTACTGATTTCTTTGGAGAGAAACTCTTTCTCTAGAAAGACACCAGTTCGGGCAACAAACACTTTGTTGTCCTCTCGGTTGTAAAAGTAATATCCTTTAGTTTCCTTAGGATATCCCACGAAAATACATTTAACAGATTTGTGTGCAAGTTTGTCTGAGATAAGTCTTTTGACAAAAACTTCACAACCCCAAATCTTCATGAAAGATAGACAAGGCTTCTTTCCGCTCCACATCTCATATGGAGTCTTTTGAACCGATTTAGTTGGAACACGATTTAGTGTGAAAGCAGCGGTTTCTAGGGCGTAACCCCAAAAGGATATTGGAAGATCAACTTGACTCATCATTGATCGAACCATGTCTAACAAAGTCCGATTCCTCCTCTCGGACACACCATTCCATTGTGGTGTTCCGGGTGGAGTCAATTATGAAACTATTCCACAATTCTTTAGATGATGATCAAATTCTTGACTTAAGTATTCTCCACCACGATCTGATCGAAGTGCTTTAATACTCTTGCCAAGTTGTTTTTCTACTTCATTTTGAAATATTCTAAATATCTCAAATGCTTCACTCTTATGTTTCATTAGGTAAACATACCCAAATCTACTATAATCATCAGTGAAGGTTATGAAGTATTGAAATCCTCCCCTAGCATTGCTACTTAATGGTCCGCATACATCGGAATGTATCAACCCCAATAAGTCGCTTGCCCTTTCACCCAACTTGGTAAAAGGTGTCTTAGTCATTTTTCCAAGAAGACACGACTCACAAGTACCATATGACTCTAAGTCACATGAACCCAAAAGTCCGTCCCCATGGAGTTTTGAGATACGCTTCTCATTAATATGACCAAGACGGCAATGCCACAAATAAGTATGATTTACATCATTAGGTTTAGATTTCTTATTTACATGATAGATATTATTTTCATTCTTGACATCCAAGATATAAAGGCCATTAAATGAATTAGCAATACCATAAAGCACATCATTTAAATAAATAGAAAATTTCTTATTCTCAATAAGAAACTTAAAACCTTCATTATCCAAACAAAAAATTGAAATAATATTTCTGCTTAAATCCGGAACATAATAACAATTGTTCAAAACAAGAATTAATCCGGAAGGTAAAGTGACTTCATAAGTCCCTACGGCTAATGCAGCAACTCTTGCTCCATTCCCCACACGTAGATCTACTTCACCTTCTTTAAGCAGTCTCCTATTCTTTAGTCCCTGCACATTTAGACAAATGTGAGAACCACATCCGGTATCCAATACCCAAGAATCAGTGGTAGAAAGGAGAATATCTATCATATAGATACCTGAAGTCGACGCAGCCTTGCTGCTCTTCTTCTTCTTTTGCTCTTCCAAGAAAGCCTTGCAATTACGTTTCCAATGACCAATTTCTTGACAATGGAAACATATTGCATCCTTTTGTGAATCGGGTTTTGCCTCAGAAGCCTTGGCAACCTTTGCCTTGCTTATCTTGGGTTTGACAACTTTTGCCTTTCCCTTGCCTTTGGCACCAGGCTTCTTCCCATCATGAACCAAGAGCACGGGAGAACCTTTCTCCACAATTTTCATCTCTGCAGTTTTGAGCATCCCATGCAACTCAGAGAGATTCTTATCCATTCCATGCATGTTATAATTCATTACAAACTGATTATAACTTTTAGGCAATGAATTAAGAATGAGATCCGTGGCTAGCTCCAATGGGATTGGATAGCCAAGTTTCTCAAGGTGCTCTACATAACCTTTCATTTTAAGAAAGTGAGGACTCACTTGTTGCCCTTCATTCATTTTACTAGTAGTGAATGCAACAATGGTCTTGTACCTCTCTTGCCTAGCTTTCTCTTGAAACATGGTTCTCAACTCCACGCCTATCTCATAGGCTTCCAAATGTTCCAAACTTTGTTGGAGTTTTGAACACATAGCAGCAAGCATGAGACAACTTACATCTCTAGAATCATTACGATGTTTCTTGTAATTGTCTCTTTCTACCCTAGGGGCAGTAGGCGGTGGTTCAGCGGGGAGAGGCCCATCGAGAATGTACAACTTATCTTCTTGCCTAAGAACGATTCTTATGCTACGGATCCAATCCATAAAGTTGGTACCATTCTCTTCGAGCTTATCCTTCTCAAGGATCGATCGCAACGACATTGATTGAGTGTTATTAGTCATTATCTACAAATATGCAAAAATTTCCAAAATTTAATAAGTACCGATTTTCATTAAAGAGATAAATAATGTATTTTTCAAACAAAATACTCCCACTAAATTATATAACCTTCATATACATCCAATGTATAATATAATTTAAATGGGTTGAGATCCCGCTTTAATCTAATTTTGAGTACGCTTTGGCGCACCGCTCAAAATTAAATCAATTAGGTAGACAACTCTTGTCAATCATATCTCATATGACTCTCAGTTCTTTTCATGAGATTCTTTAAGAAATCCAATTTCAAAAAGCATGTTAAATCTCATCTTTGCCTTAAGCCCAAAACTGTTTTGACGCTTAATTAAGTCCAACCATTTTAAACGCATAGGAAACTCTTATTCACTCATCTTGCTCAAACATGAATAAAATCAACGCACCTCGCTTTGGCGAGCCCACATAAAATTACTCATGTATAACCAAGTGTTTTAATCATGGCATGGCAAAAGGACTTAAAACTTTCTTTGAAGGTTCATCACATATAGCATATAACACATTTATGAGCACATAATATAAACATGTTATACATCAAGTTTAGCCACTAAATTAATCTCCATTAATTTAAGCATGGTATTTATGTGTCATTAGTTTCTCTATAATTATGAGGATGAGACTATTTCAACTTTGGTTATTATCTCCAAATCAAGACAACAAGAAGTGCGGTCGAACTAAGCCATTAGGCAACCACAATCCCGCACTAATTCAAGAAACCAAGAAAGTAGTCCATGTGGCCGAAACTAAGCAATAGATGGTCTCGATGAACGTAGGCCAATTGCATTCACAATTCCACATGGATCTCCAATCATTGAATCAAGAACTTTGTTTCTCAATTTTAGCAATTATGAACTCTTCATAATTCTAACTTTGTTTTATCTTTGAAACTTTGATTGCGATCAAGTTTGGGAAACACAATCTCGATGAACGCAGATTAGCCATCCAAACCTTGAACCAATCTTAGAATCACAAGACTAAAACAAATAGGAAAATCAAAACCCAAAATCCACACACAAACCAATTACCCAAAACCCATTCCAGATCAGCAAGTCTGGACTGGTTCTGTTACTGGTTTTGTTGAATCTTTCGAAAAATTCCAGATTCTGGTTTTTTTAACCAAAATCAGACCTTCTGGTCAACTTGTGCGGCCGCCCAAAACCCTTGTGCGGTCGCCCAAAACTGTGCGGCCGCCCAAGGCGTTTTGTGCGGTCGCCCGGTTCATCAGAATGTGCAGAATTTTTCAAAGTTCGAAAATTTTGTCTCAAAATTGTTTTTCCCCGATTATTAAAACTTTGATCCAATCAAAAATTAATAATCAACAATTCTGAATCCACCACAATTTATTTATTGCGATTGAATTGTGCGATTAAAGTTGCAAAACAATAAACCACATAAAATCACATAACACATATATTCCAATATTCAAATCATGCAAGGCACATAAACAATTTAAATACACATAACATGATCCAAGTATTGAATTAATCAACATGAACGGGGCTCTGATACCACTGTTGGGTTTCCAAGTAACATGCGCAGCGGAATTTAGCATTTAAAATTTTAAGAAACCCAAAGCCATGGATCCGTTCGTATGATTAAATCAAATACAATCATAAGAATAAAGGAATAAACTAACCCTTGATGGCTATCAAATTCTCTTGGTCTTTGGTGGAGGTTTGAAGACTTGATCACGATCACAAATCTTGAACACGAACTTTGAAGATGATGATTTTCACCCTCTAGCGGTATCCACACTTCGAACGAATATCAAAGGAGCTTCTTTGATCTTGGTTGCTAGACCAAATTGTGAAACACTTTTTCACAATCAAAAGAACTATATGGAATTTATTTTGTGTATTATTTTGTTCCTCAACCAAGAATATCTTGGAACAAAATAAACCCTCTCTCAAACTCTTTGAGACTCACAAAATCATTAGCTTAGAGTGCTGGCCGAATTTTGGTCTTTTATACACAAGCATGACCTATTCCAAATAGGAAACTTGTGTCAAAATCCGTCCAAAATTCGTTTCCTAATCAAATTAGGAATCTGCCACCAGACAGTACTGTGCGGCGCCCAAAAACCTCTGTGCGGTCGCACAACTATCTGAAACAAAACTGGTACATTTCTGAGCTAAGTGTGCGGCCGCCCAGTCCATTATGTGCGGTCGCCCACTTCCCAGAAAGTCCAGAATTTCCAAAATTCCAATGTAGTCCTTTTAAAGATTCGTTCTATTGTGTGTGACCCTCTAGGATTATACTAAGTTGGCAATGGGTTCAAACATGAAACCATAAGATATGATTAGGTTCTAGCAAACCGTCATACCTACCCAAATAGTATAACTAGATACAAGTTCGCATTCCTTTAGAATATGTCACAATCCCTTTGTCCACGATGTCATTGAACACAAGTCATGGTCAACAAGTCAACTTGTTTTGTTCAATACTTTCTCGATTCCGAATATGTTGATAATTCAAATGCTATTGATCCAATCAATCCATTTGAGTCCGGCCGAACATTTCATCAACATCATTCCTACGAGAGGCCCAAGCTTGACATCTCTCCGTGGAGGGACAAATCCATTTAGCTTATTATTCTTCCCAACGGGAATCCGATTATGCCAATCATACCCTTTATAACTACCGTGTTAAGGTAGCGTTTGAATATGTCAAACATAATGTTCATCAAGTGGAAGACTATAATAACTTCAGGTCTAAGGATTCAAATGACATAACTAATATGAGATATATGTACGACATAGACCATGACATAAATCTTATAGAGCGGGTCATGTCCAGTACCTTGTTCCAAACAAGTACCCATAAATCTAACATGATCATCCCATGATCATTTAGCCTTTATACTAGTGCTTGACAAGTACTAGGGACGGAGATTATTATAAGTAAACATGAACAACAATAATAATCAAAACATCTCTTTATTGATATGAAATAAATGATAACAATTACAACGTTTATTAAACGTGCCTAGGGCACCACTACCAACACAACCGTCTACACAACCACCTACCACCACCACCCAAAACCAGTACCACCACACCACTATTCTTCCACCATAAACAATATTAAACGCTACCTTTTTTTCCCAATCCAAGAAATAAAATCGATGAAGTAATATTTTATTATAAATTTGATTATTTATAAAAAGGATTATTTATAAAAACGATTATTTTTTGCAAAAAAAAATTATTTCATTTTAAAACCTTTTATGTTTCAGAAATTTCACTAAAGCCCTTACCAGCTAATATCAATACAAATTCATCTATTTGGTCGATCACGTGCCATGCACATGGAATTTAACTGACTTTTCTAACGAAAATTATCAAAAAGACCTTAATTGGCCAAAAATTAGCATTTCAAGCCCTGATTTGGCCAAAATAAAATATTGGGCCCCTTTTAGAAGACCCCCTTGAATTAAGGCCCAAAATTGCAATTAACTCATATTTTTATCACTATTCTCGCCCGAGAAGCTCGCCCGTGTCTTATACTATGCTCGGCCGTGAACCTCAGAAACTCATTTTTAGGATTTTAATTAATTTGTTTTTTTTTGTGTGTCTGCGACTGTAGATACCCCCGGAAAACCACAACTTGGCTAGAGCAGTGAATTTATCCTAAGATATCTATTTGGTTTTAAAAATTAGAGTCGCCACCTATGTTTTTAAAGGAACATAATAAAACCTAAGAAATAGCCTTTTTGTACAAAAACCAGAGATTCGGGAAGAGACAGGTTCGGGAGTTAGGTTACGGAGTGGGAAGTACTTAAACACCCACTCCGCCCGGCTAAAGCTGGTCTTGCTACTTTTGGTGTTCTAATGTAAAAAAGTCCTTTTATTTATATGAATATTGTAAGTACCCCAATCTGGATTGACCTACTTTAGAGGAATTCTTGGTACCATTTAGGGATAAACCAATGGGCCAGGACCTCGCTAGGATAAACCTGATATTCCAGGACTGAACTGGAATTAAACTTAGAAAAATCCAGAAGCTCGCCAAGTCGAGTCGTACGGATGGTTTGGGCGCATGAGGTCCCTAGCCCTACGGCTATGTTGGGCACCCTCAGCCTCTATAAATTGAACCCCATGCTGATCATTTCAGGGGGGAGAAAACGTTTTGTGAGCTGAAACTCTGCCAGTTTGAGAGCAGAAAGTGATTGATATATACATTTGAGTGAAAAGAGAGGAAGATAGGCCATAACCACAATAGGTGAAGCCTCCTTCTCCCCATCTTCTTCTTCATCTCAAACTCTCTTTTATCTTTGTTCATATTACTTGTTTATCTTGTATTATTTCTTCTTGTTCTTGCAAAGTCTTGTCCATTTCAAGCACTTTACATTTCTTGCAAGTCTTATCCATTTTCAAGCACTATATCTATATATTATACAAGTCTTGGCCTTCCAAGCTATATATATTATGATTATATATGTATATGATCCAAATCATGAGGTGATTCAAGGTCCCCTTCACACCTAGTGTGTGATTTATGGGATAAAACCTAGGATGATCATGATTTGTTAAATTTCATGTTGATGTTGTTCTTGTTTGGCCATAAGAGTCATGATTGGGGATAAAGTTTCAATCTTTATCCTCCCAACCATGATCTAGCCATAAATCACCAAGTATGGGACATAAATATTTGATCTTTCTGTTATATTTTTGTCCCTAAGGGTTTAATCTTGTATAATAAGTCCATTTTGGTGGTAAAGTTTCAATCTTTATCCACCAAAATGGTCATTTTGGTCTAAATGCCATGTTCATCAACTTTTCATAAATCTCTCCAATGATTGCCTTTGATCACACCTAAATATTTGTTTTTGGGGTTCCATTGATGATCAAAGTGCATAGGAATGAACTTTTCAAAGTTTTGTTGTTAATCATAAACTGGAAATCAACATTCCAGTCCAGTTTCAGCAAAGATACTCTGTTTTGACTGAAACTGGACTGTTTTCTGATAAACTGTAAAAATGCCCTGGAGATCCCTCCCCATCCGTATGGCTACTTTGGCCAGGGAGGGAATTTTCCAGTTTCTTCCTTTTCTGACCAGAAAGTTTGCAAAATAAACCTTTTCTGTTAAATAATTAACTGGTTTTGCCAAAACAGTCAGTTTCTCCCATTTTGAAAACACACACACACACATGCACATTCGTTAACTAACATTAGGGAGACTCGGTCCTATCCGAGGCGACTTGGGTGACGTGAAACTCTTCCCAAGGCCTAACCTGACCTCCGAACTAATAGAATCTCTAACCTTTTCTTTTGTTGGGTTAAATAATTAACAAAAGTGGCGACTCCGTTATGTTTTGTGAGATAACCGTGTTCGGCTTTTTTGCCCCAAAACTAGTCGCGATCCTCCGCGCGGGGGTGGGATCCTTACAGTGGTGACTCCGCTGGGGAGTAAAGTGTCCACAAACTTCTTTTTAGAAATTTTGGGGGTGCTTTTGTGTGGGTCAAACTCCCGTTCCCCATTTCTGTTAACTTTTGTGTTTGTCTTGTGTGTGCTGTGTTTCTGTTTGAACTTTCTGGAGATGAAACTGTTCTGGAGATGCAATAAACTGGGGCTTGATGATCAGAAGCTAAAAAAACTGCAAAAAATAATTGCCAGCATGCTATAGCCGTACGGCTATGTTGGGCAGGAAACAGAATGTTCCAAAATTTAACAATTTTGTGCAGGGCAGGAACACTCTGTGTCCCTTTGGCTTATGCTTGTCCAGGTTCCAAATGTACAGTTTTGTTTGAGCACATTACCTTCTTCTTTTCTAGCCAAAACTTGGTTTTTGAAGCTTGGTCATGCACAAACTTTTGGACATAAATTTGGGTTTTTAAAACCTCCTTGTGCATGACCCATTTTGTATAAGATTTTTGAATTCTTTGTTGTACACAACTTGTTTTGCAAATGATTTTTAAAAGAATTGTTCTTCTTGAAAAATGTTGATTTCAGAGGATTCTTTGGTTGTGCACAATTTGTTGTACATACAAGTTTTGGCTTTGTTTGTTCATATGATTCTTGCTTGATTACTTGTGTAAATAGCTCATTCATGCTTGCTCAATTTTGTTGGTTATACATTGCTCATGATGTTAAAACGAATTGAAAATTTCTATTTTAACTCAAAAGGGAACATAGAATGGCTTCACACTACGCGCACTTGACCTTGCACATTCTAAATACCCTTTAAACCCGGGATGGATGCCACGATGCAGCTTGATTGGTGCTCTTGTGCCCTTCTAGCGTGCACGGGTCCATTCCACCTCCCCTTCCGAGCCGAGTCAACCACACTCGTCCGTGACACACAAATACTGAGACCTTGGTTGGTTTTTGGTCTAGCTCACGTTACCACGTCCCTAATACGTGTCTGAGATAAATTGTGGCCAAGTTAATGTCCGAGTCATTACTACTTGTGAAAGCAAGTGTGACCATGGTCAACTTTGACCCGGTCCTTGACTTGCGCGTTAATGTTGACCGTAATTAACCTAAGTCATATATTAAGGATAGGGTGACAGCGTTGTTGGTCCCAGAAGGGCAACAAGGGTATGAAAAATGCTAGAGGGGGGGGTGAATAGTGGTTTAAAAATTCATTTCAAACCCTTTTACAAAACGATGGCTAATGCGCACAGGTCTTATTATGGCTAAGTATAGCGCGCAACAAGAGTGTGAAATACACAGCGGAAACTTAAAGAAATCACTTATGCGCTGGGAGAATGCGCAGAAGTGTAAATACGCACGCACTAAGTTTTGCTTAAAGATTGGCGCAAAATGGAACTAAGGCAATAAGCATACAAATACAATTCTATCGAAGCAAGACAATCTACAAAGTTCAAACAATATATAAGTAAAGCTTAAATGTAGAATGAAAAGCACAACAAATAAACACGCTATTTGGAAAGGTTCGATCGGGAAAAGATCTACGTCCTCTACCAAGATGGTTAGTCTTGGATTTCTAATGAAGATCTTATTAAATGAGAGAGTTTACAAGATACAAAGATGTAGAACAAAACTTTATCAAAGATCTATAATCTATGAAAGAATAAAATCCTAGACAATAACCGGTGTTTCTCTAGAAGTATGATCGATGAGATCGGAACTTCAAGAGGTGTGTGTGTGAATCAGAAATCTGGGCTCTTTGAATCTATGAGATGGAGAGCACAAAAAATTCTGGTGATACAAAGGCTGTTTAGGATCTGGGCTTGGATGAGTATGAAGGTATGAATGTTGATCTTGGGAATTCTGGAAATGAGCAAGCAATCTTCAAATCTTCAAATCTTTCTCTTTGAAAGCAAAAGCATAAGCAGCTTGGAAAATAAGGAAGAACTGGCTATTTATAGTGGAGCTCCAAGAACTAGCCGTTGGGGAGCTTCAGCAAGGACGATGTGCTGTCACAATGTGATTGGTGCGCAGCTGTCCGTTATAGCAGTTGGAGATAGCAAGTTGACAGCTTTCAGATATCTTCTAGAAGGGTAACAGCTGTCTTCAATTTGAATTTTCAAACTGAGGCGCGTCTCTCCATCCACGTGTTTGTTGAGTGAGCACGTTGACGATTGTCCACATCAGCACTTTGACTCATACCAAAAAGCGTAGCTTTAACTAACGCTTTCCAAGCTATACAAAGGGGAGGTCAGGAAATAAGAGATTTGACTAAGGTATATCTGCGCTGCGCATGAAAATCATGCACATAGGTATGCGCAGATGGTGCTGCGCATGAATGTCATTCGCATCACACTTAGACATTTGCTCATGAGACCTCAAATCCAAAGCTTCAGCCCTAAACACTAAGCCTAGTCTATAAAGAGGACTTAACTAAAATTGAAGCTACAAAACTTCTTACATAGGGTCCTAAAGTCCTTAAAATAAACTTAGGTGATGGTATCAATCATTTCTAACATATATAGGAGGGTTAAATAATAAGTATACCCAACAATCTCCCCCTAAATGATTTATGTCATTACCTACTATAACAAAGGCAATTCATTGTACTTGATAATAACATGTCCATAGAAATGAAAAATGGTAAATCATGTCTCAAGTCAATGTACACAGTAGCCAATGTCATAGATTTCTAGTCTATCCAAATGAATAACTTAAAATATGGGAAAGACAGAAATATCATTCAAAGCATACAAAAATATAATGAGTTTAAGTTTGAGTATGCGTTTAAACTGAATGTTTAAACATCATGCAATAAAATATGAGCAGATATGAGTATGCGCATGATGTAGGGTTTAGATAAAACATTCATTGCTCCACAAACGAAAAGTTTGAATTGAACAAAGTTTTGTGAAAACCAATGATGCATTCTTCTCATTAAAACTTGAAAGATTTGAGTTACAGGTACAAGTTTTACATGGAAGAAAAATCAAAAGCAAAAAGAATGTGCGCATCAAAAACTAATATTTGCGCAACAAAAAAAAATTACACTTCTAGTCTATGTTGATCCTAGAGACTGCTTCTCTAAGCTCGTTCTGCAGACTGGTAATCTTGTCCATTATCTCAATCTTGAGAGCTTGGAACTTTGCGTTGTATTCCACAGCTTGATTAACATAGGTCTTCATGCCGAAGCGCATCAAATCATTATCTTTCTGAAGATCTTCAGAGACTCTGTTGAAAGTATTCTCAAGGGAACCAAATTGGTTAGCCAGAGATTGCTGAGCAGAAGCAACAGAATCCAGAATCTCCTTCTGTCACGCCTCGAAGTCCGACATTGTACCAGACCTCGAGGAGCGACGAACGAAACCGAAATCAATCGAAAATGAGACCTGAAAATTTTTCCTCATCTCATAGACAAACCAAAATTTTAAATTACAAAATCTCAAATAGAGCACATTAAAGCAACTATCCTCTGACCAAAAACACAAACCTTGAAATATCTCAAATATTTACAAATTGTAAAACTGTAATTCCTTTACATTGGTTATCTACCAATAGCCAAATACAAATATCTAAAAGACATAGCATTTCACTCTAGCTTCACAACTCTACAGTGAAAGGATCACGATCTCAGCTATACTCCACCTGGAAGGGAAATGGGGAGCGGAAAGGGTGAGCACAAATTGCCCAGTAAGAGACTTTCCAACACAAAGGTGTGGCACTGTATAGAAATCCAACCAAGAACGAATAGCAATAACAAACCCAACCACCCAGTATATAAGGGAGGAGCCGAAAGAGTACAACCGAATCAAACATCAAATCAAAGTTCCGAAGTCAAATTCCATTAAACACTTGAGTTGGCCAAATGCCCAAAGTCAAAGTTGATTCTTCGTCATAGTTTCACTTAATCCGGATACTATGACGAAGAGTCAACTTTGACTTTGGGCATTTGGCCAACTCAAGTGTTTAATGGAATTTGACTTCGGAACTTTGATTTGATGTTTGATTCGGTTGTACTCTTTTGTCTCCTCCCTTATATACTGGGTGGTTGGGTTTGTTATTGCTATTCGTTCTTGGTTGGGTTTCTATACAGTGCCACACCTTTGTGTTGGCAAGTCTCTTACTGGGCAATTTGTGCTCACCCTTTCCGCTCCCCATTTCCCTTCCAGGTGGAGTATAGCTGAGATCTTGATCCTTTCGCTGTAGAGTTGTGAAGCTAGAGTGAAATGCTTTATCGTTTAGATATTTGTACTTTTCTATTGATAGATAACCAATGTAAAGGAATTACAGTTTTAGATTTGTAAATATTTGAGATTGTTCAAGGTTTGTGTTTTCGGTAAGAGGATAGTTGCTCTGATGTACTCGACTTGAGTTTTTGTATTTTAAAATTTTGGTTTGTCTATGAGATGAGGAAAAATTTAGTTCTCATTTTGGAGTTTCGATTGATATTTGGTTTTCGTTCGTCACTTCTCGAGGTCCGTGCAATGTCGGATTTCGGGGCGTGACACCTTCTGCGCATCCGTAAGAGTTTTGGTCAACTCAACTTGAACCATATTTTGGCTTGCTTGCATATCCAGCATAGCTTGGTTCATTGCGCCATTGAATGCATCACTGAATTGAACTAAGCAGTGAGTGACATGAGATTTAAGCGCATCAAAAGAGGCGGTTGAGGAGCTGGATTCACCGGGCGCAAAGTTATCAATAGTGTTTATAACTTTGGCTGTTTCAATTTGGATTGCCTCTGAGAGAGTATTTTCCAAAGTTTTCAGAGCTTCAGACAAACCATGCATAGAGGGAATCTTTGAGATCGCAGTGGTAATAATACCAAAGTCATGCACTATGTCATGGCGGAGCGCTTCATAAAGTTTAGGCATATGCGCAGCTCCAGAACTGATTGTCGGCGCATCAGCAGCAGCAGAACCAGTTGCCTTTGTTGAACTCTCCCCCTTAATGGCATAATCAATATCTTAAAGTAAATTGGCTTGCGCATCTATCCTTGCAGACTGCGCATCCAGCTGTTTTTGAATTTTGGCTTGTGCAGTGACCACCTGGAAATGCTGGGTTTGCGCAGCAAATTGATTTGACTGGATAGTTTGAAGCATGGCCAAGATTTGGCGCATGTCAGTTGCTAAACTGGAAGGATCTGAGGGAGCAGTAACTGGAGGCACTTCATGAAAGATTGGAGAAGTGTGAGAAGCCCCAGTAGGTTGAACTGGAATTGTAGCAGTAGCAGGAGTCTCTTGCGCATGAACTGGAGAGTGATGCGCAGGAATGGGAGAATGATGGACGTCATAATCTTCAGTACTTGAGTCTTCACCATCTTCAACAATAGGCACATCAGGGTCCACAGTGGGATCGGGCACATCATAAGCAAAGCCTTTACCATCAATGAAAATGGTTGAGGCTTGCTGCGCAGCATTCCGTTGCGCAATGAATTCCAGCCTTGCTTTCCTGGAAATTTCACGCGCATTTAAGTCGATGGGCGGAGAATCAGATCCATCATCAGATAAGTCCGTCACGGGACGCTTGGAAGCAATCTTCTTCACACGGCGCTTTGGCGTAGACTGTTCCTTGGGAGTGCTCTTCATAGCAGATAGAGGAATGTTATCCTCAGAAGAAGTATCCGTGCGCATCTCCTTGGCTTTCTCCCCCTGAGATGGTGCAGCCTTTGAAGTTCCAGTGGATTTAGAAGGGCTTAAGAGAGGGTCATTGAAAGCACCTTCAAATTCATCTTCTTTGGGCGCAGGAGGAGGAGGTGCACGAATTGACTTATGTGCAGGTTGAGGGGGCGCAGCATCATCTTCTACGTGGACGTCTTCATCAGACTCATCCAGTAGGGTTCTAGAGACCTTTTCCTTCCTTTTCTTTTCCTTCTTCTCCTCAGGCGCAACAGCCTTTGCTTTCCTTTTCTCATCCTTCTTCTTTTCAGGCGCATGAGCTTTAGCTTTCTTGGATTTCTTTGGAGGCTCTGGATCAGAAGTAGCCTTGAGCTTTGTAGCAGGCGCAGAAGGCTCTTTGATCGATATACCAGGCGCAACAGTTGATTTGCTGGCCTTCTTCTTCTTGCGCTTAGGCTCATCAGTAGCCAAACCCTTGCCTTTTTCTTTGTCACCCACTTTGCTTGGGACTGGCTCAAAGAATGATTCTTCCTCAGATTCTGATTCAATCGCAGAAGCCTCATATACATCGCTACTAGAGACAGGAGGGGACTCTTGATCGTCAGGGTGAATATCTTCAAACACCTCAGTGGGATCCGCAGCCCAGTATATGCAGTAATCATAATTATTGACTTCACGGCGAAAATTCATAAGGAAGACGCGAGAATAAGTGCGCGTGGAAGTCACATCAACTTTCATAGAGGGGTCTGCATCCACCAATTTGCGCACAGAAGGGAAACGCATGAAGATTGCAGTTAGAATTCTGCAATGCGTTTTGTACTTTAGAGGTCTCTTGGGATCAGCAGCCTTCTTCTTATATACGCGCACCCAACGTACTAATTCCTCAAAAATGATTTCAGCCCAACTCAAACACTTCTTCTTGTAGATGGCAGTGCAGCACATCCACTGCTTGCTGATAAAAGTAGACTTGTTTCCATTCTTGCAGTTGATTGTGTCCCCAATCAAAGTGCAGAGGTGGAACATTAATTCTCCAAACTCTTTCCTATCATGGTTGTTGTATTGGCCAACCAGAGTAGGAATCTTAATCAGCTTCTCAGCTACTTTATCCTGCGCATCCTGAGGTAGCCTCTTCTTGTTGCACGCAGGAAGACCCATTGTCTGCCTGATATGCGCATAGTTGATGGTCAAAAAAATCTCACGGATAGAGCTTTTGAGGCAGGGGACTGTGATGTCTTCGTATACGCGATCAACTTCTTCTGCATTGCTGAAGAATTCGTCTATGTAGGATAGAAGGATGAAAGCCTGGCCCTTAGTGAATAGGGGCAGGATGCCAGACTTGTCCATGATCTCCATCATGTAGCGTCCAAGCGCATCATGCTTAAGATCTTCATCATCAATTTCCCAATCGGGAATGAAATAGTTTAAGTTCTGCTCAAAAACAAAATTGAAAATTAGGTCTGGACATGCGCATGGAGAGAAGCGCATGCGCATGAGCGATATGCGCAGCGCATGAACTAGACTCCATACTTAGAACAAAATATGAATTAAATAAAGGGTAAAAATGTCCAAAAACACAAAATTTAAACTACACGCCTAATATTGGCGCGAAAAGCAGAAACAAAACCAAAAAACAACCCAAGGCACATCATAGGACTATACATCAAGAACATTAAGAACATGTATTGAATACACGAAGAACACAAAAAACATATAAATGTCAAAGTGCTCCAAAATGCATAAAAAGCATATCAAAACATTCGTAATGAAAACTAACACACAAACAAGTAAACCATAACAACAATAACAAGAACGTGCATCCAAGATCTGAGAAAAACAAAATAGAATTTGAAAAGCCCAAAAACTCGAAAAAAACACAGAAATCATATCAAATGATCATTGATCGTAAGGAAAATTACATAAATGAATAGATACAAGTAAAACGAGCACATAGCATAAAATAATTTGAAAAACGAGCAACGGATCATAGAGAAATCAGAAAGGGGAAATTCAGACCTCCGAGCATGATAATGGTGGAAAACTAAAAAGCTTGAGTTTAGATTCATACCATTTGGGGATCCTCTTGTTTCTTGGAAGATGATGATTTGGGAGCCATGAGTATATATAGAAAGATTGTGCGAAAATAGAGAAGAAAGTGATGAGTGCAGAGAGAGAAAAATTTCAGAGAGTAGAGAGAAAAGGGTGAGGCGGTTGAGTGAGGAAGAAATTTTGAGAGAGTGAAGTGAGGAAGAAGGCGGCGGTTCAGAGGGTTATAGCTGAAAAGGGGACGTGACGTCGTGGCGCGCTGATAAGAGAGTTGGTGTGTCAGGCGAGTGAAGCGCACGCGCAGGAGAGACACACGCGCAGTTGACGTGGACCAATGAGGAGCGCACGTGAGAAGTCCTATCCGCGCGCGTGTGTCAGGCATTAATGGTCACGAAGAGACTCTTCCACTTTCGTCATAAGTAGCACACACTAAGCATTAATGGCGCGTCACTCAATGCTTTTGCATTAAATGAGGTGGGACATGCGCAGGAGTAGAAAAGTAATTTCCCAGGAAAATTTAAAAAGAAATGACGAGGGAAAATACATAATTACACAAGTACCCTTGTAAATTATGTGCTGACTCAGTAAGTCAAGGACCTAGGTGTAACTATTGAAGAGAAAACTTACCTGAGGTCTACGTGGCATGCACATGAAGTATATGCGCATTACTTATAATGCGCAGAGATTCTTAGAAATCTCATAAATGATTTGCCTTGTGCGCATCATCATGTGCGCATGAGATAGGCGTGCGTATTAGGCATCTAACTTCGAATATTTCAAGAAAGCATAGAATTATTAGTATTGACAAATCATATGGACAAGATTTAGCTGAGTTCAAGCATACCCATTTCACCTCTCAAGAATATGAACCTTTTAGCATCAAGTGCTTTTGTAAGAATATCCGCGATTTGATAGTCGGTTCCCACGTGTTCCAAATGAATGTTTCCTTTCTCCACGTGGTCTTTGAGGAAGTGATACTTGATGTCAATATATTTGGTCTTTGAATGCATGACAGGATTTTCTGAAACCGCAATGGTTGATGTATTGTCGCAGTAGATGGGATAATTTTCCTCTTTGATGTCATAGTCCACCAATTGCTGCTTCATCCATAGAATTTGGCAGCAACAACTTCCGGCAGCAATATATTCTACTTCTGTAGTTGAGACAGAGACTGCAGCTTGTTTCTTACTAGCCCATGACACAAGTCGATATCCAAGGAAATGACAAGTGCCGCTTGTGCTTTTCCTGTCAATTGTGCAAGCTGCATAATCCGCGTCTGAATAACCTACAAGTTTAAAATTCGAATCTTTGGTGTACCAAAGTCCAAGGTTAACAGTGCCGGAGAGATATCGTATAATACGTTTTACAGCAATTAAGTGCGCTTCTCTAGGATCAGATTGATAATGCGCACAGACACAAACACTAAACATAATATCTGGCCTACTTGCAGTAAGATAAAGGAGAGAGCCAATCATACCTCGATATAAAGTTTGATCAACTTTCTTACCTTTCAAGTCTTTGTCAAGTTTGTTGCCGGTAGCCATTGGAGTATCATATGGTTGAGCATTGTCTAGTCCAAAATTTCTTGATTAGATCCCTTGTATACTTTGCTTGGTTGATAAATATGCCTTAATCCATTTGTTTGATTTGAAGCCCGAGGAAGAAAGTGAGTTCTCCCATCATGCTCATCTCAAACTTGCTCTTCATTAGTTTCTCAAAGTGCTTGCACAATAATTCATTAGTAGAACCAAAAATAATATCATCGACATAAATTTGAACAAGTAGTTTATGATCATTATGTTTGGCAATGAAAAGAGTAGTATCGATTTTACCGCGTGTGAAGTCTTTCTCAATGAGAAACTTGGATAGAGTATCATACCATTCTCTTGGTGCTTGCTTTAGCCCATACAAAGCTTTCTGGAGTTTGTATACATGATTTGGGAATTGAGAATCTTCAAACCCAGGTGGTTAAGCTACATAGACTTGTTCTTGGAGTTCACCATTTAGAAACGCGCTCTTAACATCCATTTGATATAGCTTGAAGTCCTTGTAAGCAGCATAAGCTAGGAAAATTCTGATAGCTTCAAGTCTTGCTACGGGCGCGAATGTTTCATCGTAATCAATTCCTTCTTCTTGCCTATAGCCTTGCGCAACCAGCCTTGATTTGTTTCTAGTGATGGTTCGATTCTCATCCATCTTGTTTCTGAACACCCATTTCGTACCAATCACTCCTTGATCATTTGGTCTTGGAACAAGAGTCCAGACTTTACATCGTTCAAATTGATTGAGTTATTCTTGCATTGCAACAACCCAACTTGGATCTTAGAGCGCTTCATCAGCCTTCTTAGGTTCAACTTGAGAGATAAATGCAGTGTAAGCATCAAAGTTTGTAGCACTCCTTGTACAAACTCCAACATGAAGATCACCAATGATGTTAGTGATTGGTGTTTGGTTTCCAAGTAACATGCGCAGCGGAAAATAGCATTTAAAATTTTATGAAACCCAAAGCCCATAGATCCGTTCATATTATTGAATCAAATACTTGCAATATGAATACTAGAAAAACTAACCCTTGATGACTTTGAATTTGGTCTTTGATCTTGGTGGAGAAATTGAAGCTTTAATCACGGACAAGTAAGAACACGAACTTTGAAGATGATAAGCTTCACCCTCTAGCGGTATCCACACCTTGAACGAATATCAAGAACACTTGATCTTGGTTGCTAGACCAATATTGTGAAACACGTTTTCACAATTAATATGAACTATATGGAATTTTAGTTTCTGTATTATTTTGTTCTTCAATCTAGGATGTCTTAGAACAAAATAAACTCTCTCAAACTCTTTGGAGACTTGTACAAAAGCTATGATCTGTTCTGGCCCGAATTTTTCTGTTTATATACAAGTTAGACCTATTCCAAATATGAAACTTGTGTCTAAACCCGTCCAAAATTCTTTTCCAAATCAAATTTGGAAACCAGTCCCGACATGGTGTGCGGCCGCCCAAAACCACCTGTGCGGCCGCACATCTATCTGGAAGGTTTCTGGTAATTTTTGAGCCAAGCTGTGTGGCCGCCCAAGCCATTTTGTGCGGTCGCACACCTTCCCCAAATTTCCCAATTCCTCCAAAGTCCTTCGACTCAATATTCCAATATAGTCCTTATTTAAGATTCGTTCTATTGTGTGTGACCCTCTAGGATTACACTAAGTTGGCAATGGGTTCAAACATGAAACCATAAGATATGATTAGGTTCTAGCAAACCGTCATACCTACCCAAATAGTATAACTAGATACAAGTTCGCATTCCTTTAGAATATGTCACAATTCCTTTGTCCACGATCTCATTGAACACAAGTCATGGTCAAACGGTCAACTTGTTTTTGTTCAATACTTTCTCGATTCCGAATATGTTGATAATCTAAATGACATTAATCTAATCAATTCATTTGAGTCCGGCTGAACATTTTCATCAACATCATTCCTACGAGAGGCCTAAGCTTGAGATCTCTCCGAAGAGGGACAAATCCATTTAGCTTATTATTCTTCCCTACGTGAATCCGATTATGCCAATCATACACTTTATAACTACCCAGCTAAAGGTAGCGTTTGAATATGTCAAACATAATGTTCATCAAGTGGAAGACTATAATAACTTCATGTCTAAGGATTCGAATGACATAACTAATATGAGATATATGTACGACATAGACCATGACATAAATCTCATACAGCGGGTCATGTCCAGTACCTTGTTTCAAACAAGTACCCATAAATCTAACATGATCATCTCATGATCATTTAGCCTTTATACTAGTGCTTAACAAGTACTAGGGATGGAGATATTTATAAGTAAACATGAACAACAATAATAATCAAAATATCTCTTTATTGATATGAAATAAATGATAACAATTACAACGTTTATTAAACGTGCCTAGGTCACCACTACCAACAATCTCCCACTTGCCCTAGGCCCAATTTCCCATGTATCTAATACCCATGGACCTAACATGACCTTCATGTTTAGCTTGTGGAAGTCCTTTGTTAGCGGGTCCGCAACATTGTCATCAGTAGGTACTCTGCATATATTTACGTCTCCCCTATCAACGATTTCTCGAATGATATGAAAACGTCTAAGTATGTGTTTGGATTTCTGATTCGCTCTTGGTTCCTTTGCT